>LKNJ01001862.1:59417-199327 GCA_002120245.1 Maccullochella peelii | reverse complement strand
GACACCTGAGAATCCCAGAGGCGTCCATGGTATCGGTTTTGTTTGCAGAAGTTTTGAGAATAAAAACTGTTCACTGCCAGGCATTGAGTAACCAGATTGTTTCTGGAGAGACATGTTGCTATTGACTTTTTCCAAATGTTATTTTTGATCCTTGGATCACTACAAATTAAGTGCCATTCATCCCCATCGTTTTAGGGAACGGCAGGAGTCTCAGGATTGGATGTCTAAACACCAAAACTAGAGTATCTGGTTGGTTAGATACCAATGGGATGAATGGTGGATGAGTGATGTTATTGTGATTTTAATAAATATTGGTGATAATCTACATAATACTTTTGAGGAAGGAAACATCTAAGAGTTTCATGTTAATGTTAATTATTTATATTAAATATGCTGTAGCTCGCAATTGTATGCCTTCGTCTGGTGTTGAGTTTAAACTTCCAAGGTTCTCCCATGAGATCACTGCACAGATCAGTCCAACAATGCCTGCTTTACAGCACACATTGACAGTAATAGCAATACAGTAGACACACATCTTCACTTATTAAAGACTCATTGTGTTATGAGTTTAAAGCATGTATCCCATGGCTTGGTTAGACTTACATTATAACAACCATCCTTCCAGAAGAAGCCTGTTCTAAGACTGTCTTCTTTGTTGGACAGTAAAAGAGGACTTCAGTCATATACGGACTAAGTAATCTTTTATTATTTAAAAGAAAAAAGTCAGAGTTAAAATATTCAACCGCTTCATTGCAAACTTTTCCTAAATTGGCCCATCTTTCTTCCAATTCTCCAATCTTCCATTTTCATCGTCATTATCGACCTCCAGTCTTTACAGCAGATTGTGCTGTTCTTGCTCAGACAGGGAGAGGTGTTAAAGTAAAGACAAAATGCAGCAAGGGGAGAGAGCTGGAGAGAAAGAGAAATTTTGACAAAAGGGGAATCCAGAAGGCAACAATTAGGCCAAATGTGGAGAAATTACGGCAAAGACAAAAGGCACAAAACAGGATTACACAGTGCAGAGGAGACTGAGCAATTAATTATATCCCACAAGAGGAAGCACAATGAAATGCCCCCCACCACCCACAGTGCTTACTGTGGCTGCTAGTGCTTTACTGCACTCACACATGCAGAACAGCACATACACATAGGCATACACACACACACACACACACACACACACATTCCTATCTTCCCTAAGCAGCTCAAGGAGCAGAGATGATCATCTCATTTTGAACAAATTAAGCTGCAGTTTAGCTTCTAGCTTTACCCCAAGTTCACCTCATCCCACTTCTTTAGAAGAATCTCATAAAGTAATGTTTGTCAGAAAGTGGACCAGGACTTAAAGTTGGGTCATTTGAGTGGGTCTTGAAATGATTCTTGATCGTTAAAAGTTTGCCAAGGTAAAACAGAATTCAAGAAATATTGTTGTCTTGAAAAACTTCAGCATCACTTCTACTTTTGTAATCTCACTCCCATACTGCTTTATTTTGCTGCATCTAAGCAAAGGTTTCACTGAAGTTTGACTTTCCTCAGGCAGGCCAATGCATGAAAAATGGATACCGAATCATCTTTGGTGACTTTTACAACATGAAGCTGTCTATCATTTATACTTCTCCATCTGTCAGACAGAAGCACAAAGGGATCAGTAACAGTATGAAATACAGTATTTAAAATACCTTGACGGCTAAAAAAGAAAAATCCTTTCCTTTCACTATCAATGAAAATACAAAAAGGTGCAGTTTTAATTGGCATTTCCACCCACTGTTACTATTGATGCTGATGGAGACACTCACTCCCAAATTGTGACTGGTGGTTTCTTTAAAGAATTAGATGCTAATGTCGTCTGCAATGAACCATTTATCCCATGCTGAGTTGTTGAGAGCCGACTTTACAGCTCAGTATGAAGAGTATAAAGCTAAACACCCAAAAAGTGAGACACACAAAATAAGAAACAGTTTCATTTTTAAAACAACTTAATAGCCTAACAAAGTGTACAATGTGCAAACAGTGAAGTGGACCATGTCACATGTCCAAAGTAACTTTTTAGATTAGAAGTCGATACATCATATGAAGAGATTACAGGAGTCTAGACCAAAAAGATAAGACCTCTAATCTCAGGACTGGAAATGTTATGCTTATAAATCTTCTCAGCACAGAAACAGACTTGAAACGGCAGATCATCTTTAACTTGGTGGCCTATAATGTTTGATCTCACTACAGCAGCTCTACTGGGGAACAAAGAAACTAATGATCCCTCATGAAGAAGATGCATTAAATCAGATATAATAAGTGCTTGGTGCATCCTACTAAATATGCTTACCTTCCTCTAGCTCATCCAAGGTTGAGATCTTGCGTGAGCCATCAATAGTGAAGATGAAGCGGACACCCTGCGGCAAGTTGATGTGGTCAGAGAGCGAGCGCGTGAGGTCAGCAAGGAGGGAGTCAAAGGTGCGAAATCGGTCATTGGCCACAGCGTAGACGATGCCCTTGAAGTAGCGGTCTCCGTTGCGGTAGAAGCGCACCTTTTTGGCTTTCTTCTCATTGGTGAGGGCCTGCAGAGTGCGCGTGCGGTAGAAGCTGCAGTGGGCGCTGTGGGTAGGGCTGGGAAGTCCATTCATGCGCCCGCCCCGCGGGGTACGGGATGCCTTGTCTCGCTCGTCAAAATGTCCAAAGTCTAGCTCCATGATGGCTGAAAGTTGTGATGGTTGTGACAGATGTGTGGTGGTGGTGACCAGCTCCGGAGAGTCTAGGAACAGAAGGAAAACAATGTATGTAACGTATCACAAAGTAAAATACTGCAATAATATTACTAAAACATTGTGGTTTACTCTTTTGGCTCGTTCCAAAAACATAGCCCAGACAACCGGTTTTAAAAGCGAGGAATAAAGTGATCAATTAACAACCACAGTAGCTCTGATTATCCATATTAATCTCTAGTATAGTAGAATCATTTTTGCTGTCACCAAAAAATAAAAAAATAAATAAAAATAAATAAAAATAAAATCACTTGTGCCTCTTTCCTGTCCCAGATGACTTCACTATAACACAACGTGAGCTAAACTCTAGTCTACTGCACAAGTAGTCAAAATCTGAATTTGGTACTAACCTCTAATCACAATGAGGTTTTAGTACAAACACAGAGACATGCATTTTCATTTCATTTCATTTTAAAAGCAAACAAAACTACAAATGTGCAATGATGGTAATGGTTTCATCTGCATACAGGAGGACAATGAATAAAACCACTAACAATTTTTAGTGAGACAAAAGGACTGGTTTTGATAGTCTTGCCTCAAACACTGACACATCCTGACCACTTCAAAGAACACTGTATATGTGTATATATGGGTTCATGATGTGAAAGCTGTACTATCAAAAAAGATGCGGATCTGATACCCTGTGGCACCAGGCAGTGGCAAAATTTCAACAAGGGATTCGGATGTCAAATCACATAAATCCTTTCAATGCCATGTCATCATAATAATAACCATCATAAAGCTAGAGTGTTGGCTCAATCAGGGATTCTAATGCATGTAAACACAGGATTATGCACAGGGATGATATTAAGATGGCTAACTGACTAAATGGCACACGTTAATTGGGTTTTTCATTGGTAAAAATGTGATCATAAACAAATATTTCACAAAAACATTGTAAGGCTATAATTTATTAAACTGTATGTTAAAATGTGGATTTGTTGTTGCTTTTTCAACACTGTGAGCCAGGATACATCCATAAATGGCTTGGACCCACACTGCTGTGGAGCAAAATGTACAATTCATGAATTAAGGGGATTTTTTTTTTTGCTCAGTAAGATAGCAATCCAGTGTGTCATCTGCTTTGGCTAAAGTGCTGCATGTAGCATGATGCACATATGTCTGTCTCTTCCTCTGTATTCCGCCTACATACACATGTCAGCAGCTGTCTCACTTGCCCAGATGCATCAGTAACTAGCACATGGCCAACTAATAAAGTTCAAGGGTACAGATCTCAAATGATCCTTTGATACAACATTTGGTAACTTGATTGTTGGTTAAGACATCTGAAATCAATTAAGCCCCACGTATGCTACTGGATGGACTGGCCAAAGGCTGGAGCAGCTCTTCTATTTAAAGATTGGTCTCTTCCTCTCAACCTGCCACCTGATGACCACAACTCAGTTCTCAAAAGCTACAAAAAACTCATTCAACCATAACTTTCAAACTGATACACACCCATAAAACACCAACACCCAGCCACTTCAAGGAGGAAGTTATCTGTGCCCAGTTTAAAACCCTGCTCTACTGACAAAATCTCATTTTCAATATAGACTACTATAAAGAGTGATCACATTCTTATCTTTTTAATATTGTATGTTGATCTGTTTAGTAGTCTTGCCCTAAGAATTTCATTGCCCAGTTTGACTGGGAAGAAGGCAAAGATGTCATGCATGTCACTTGTTTCTCTTACAGGACTTGAACACTGTCTTTTAGGATGTTTAAGTCATTTTTTCCTCCTTTAGACACCACTGTTTGGCATCTTCTGTCATTGAAAATATTTTTTAATTTTGCTTTTTGTTTGTAGCAAATTCCAACCCTCAGTGAGAAGGGCTTCTAGCTAGAGGTGGGTAATATTTCAATTTTATCACTTATCGACTTTGAGTGGAATTGTATCGCAATAATATGAACTTACAGTATTGCGTTATTGTTTTACAAAATTCAGAAACCAAAACAGTTTTTTCACTTCTTGTGTCACATGTATGTAAGAGTTTTACCTGACGTGTGCATAACAGCAGAACACCATTCATTGCATTGAATAGAACTGAAATGATTAGTGGATAAATCAATTAGCTGATAGACAGAAGATTAATCTGCAACCATTTTTATGATCAAGTAATGGTTTCAGTCATTTTTCAGGCAGAAATGTCAACTGTTCTCTAGTTCCAGCTTCTCCAATGTAAAGATTTGTTGCTTCTCTACATTTTATGTCAATGTAAACTGGACTGATGGTCAGAAAAAACCCCAAGACATTTGAAGAGGTCACCTGATCTCAAACATATCACGCAGTTCTACTTCTAATGAACATTTAACATACTAAAAAGTCAACCTCAAGTGCTTCTTTCATTCTTTTCATTCCATGCATGTCAACCAATGAATGAAACATGCTCATTTGCTCACAGAATCTAACCGTTTGCAATCCTTCATTGTCCTTGTGGTTTAATACCCCACATGATGCAAGTACTGTATACAGGACCACATTGACAAACGGAAACCATTTAAATAGAATAGAAGGAAACATGCTGCCGCCACCCATCCATGTGGCGGGGCCCTCCGATCCCCTGCGTACCCCTGGCTGTGCTGCTGACTGGGGTTTTATGACAGGTACACTGATAGGGATGGGCCTTCTGTGGAATGGGTGCTCCTCAGCTGACAAAGGCCAGGTTTCAAGCCCATCTGCCGCATTAATGGGCAGAGCTAAACAGTGACCCTTCCCCAGTGGAGCTAGGACAGTCCATTGTCTCAAACGGGGTGCCTGCCTTCAGAGTGACATCACCATCACTGCTGCTGCTGCTCCTTGGTGGAGGAGCAGCCCGCTTATTCTCCAGCAGAAAGTCCAGAAAGTACATCCTCTCAATTGACGCAATAATGGTGCACTGATTTTTCTCTCAGATTTTCAGTGATGACATCTAGCTTTACATCATGAGTATCTCTCTTTATGGGTCAGATTTTTATCAATAGCTGAATAAAAATCAGCAGCACAGCAAAACGCATGCATTCTCTGCAGGTTAAAGCCTGTTCTGAGCATTAAGCAGCACTGCAGTAACATTGTGCGGTATCATTGACATTTTTGGCTGGTTCTGTGTTCCTGCCTGAGCCACCCACACAACACCCCGGTGACTACACACTCCTGACAAACCAGCAGCACATTATGACTCCCCAGTCATCTTCATCTAAGCTGATCTACAGACAGCAGCCTATAGGCCTATCTAGAAACACGCAGAGCTAGTTTTAAATCACAGTCACAAAAGGAAGAAAAAAAAAAAAGTTTCATGATAGCCTACACTTCTCATGTATGATGGATGTGTGTAGCCACATGGCAGAGAGCAGCGGCATAAAAATGCAAGTTTTTCTTTAGGGAAAAAAAGGGGGGGGGGGTTGGGTGTGCGCACACCTACTCACAATCCACCTGCTCAAACGCACATCTGAAAACCTAAAATAATTTCCTCCACACAGAAACACCTACAATGTCATCTCAACTTGCCCACACCAAATCAAAACCATACCTATTTAATTTCCCCTTTCTTTCAATCAGTAAAGTCTGTGGATAATCCCACCCGAAAGCGGACTCACCTGCGTCGCTGCTTGCGGAGTGAAGGGAGTGTGTGTTGGGTAGCCTAGTGTGTGTGTGGATGTGCGAGTCGATGCTGCAGGATAGCGGCACGCCGTCTCTCCCCTTCGCCTTTGTCTGCTTCAGTCTGAGAGCCGAGCCGCTGCCTGCCTCACTGGAGGAGCCACTGGGTCCTAAAGCCAACGAGCCCTGGACCCGCCCACTGTGGAAATACTGAAGGTACGAGTCAGAGTGGCCTGGGGTGGAGCTGACATCAGGCTCACCAAAGGTACATGGACAGTAAAAGCTTGCGTGAATTAAAGGTATTATTTACAGTAATGAGTGAAAGATGAAAGAGCTCATTCGATATCTTATGATATGTGGGTATGAGGTGCTACTACTTTTTGTCAAGAAGTGAAAGTTCATTTTCTTTTCCTGAATTTCTCTCTGATTTCACCCCCTGATTTTATTTTCTTATTGCCCTACAAGATTATGGCTTTCTGTGTGTGTCCCTGCAAGTCAAAATCCTCCCGAGTGTGTCCCTTTGAGACAAACCACAGTCTGATGCTTTCGGTCTGGTGGAGCTCTTTGTTGGTAGGAGATAAAAGCTTGAATACCGCTGCTTGTGTTGGACTTCCCTTTCTGGTTCCCTGAAAGGAGTATTTCATTGCCAGGGAACCATATATTTAGTATTTTAACTCTGAAAGTCTATAAAGCAAGATCACAACATCTAATGACTAAACATCAAAATTGCGTGTGTGTGTGTGTGACACACATTCAGCCTACTTTCTTACTTTTGCTTTTGACAGAACACCTGCACTGCAGTCTGAAAATATGTCACACAGCTTCAAAGAAAAGTACATCAAAGAAAAGTTATTGTATTCTGTCTTGAATTCCACTTTTTAAGAAGTAATTTGACATGTTTGCACTTAATGATGGGAATGACAACCGATCCCTTAGGGCCAAGGGAACAAATGTTTGTGGTTGATTTTGCATAAACTTATCCGCAGTTTGTACGATAGATGCAGCAAAGTGATGTGTCACCATATGGATTTGTCAGGTTCATTTTAAAGATATTACACAGAGAGAAACTGTCAAACTGAATAAACCAAAACACCTCGTCACTATAAAGCCCACATTGGTCATTATTTTATATTAAATTACAAGCTTGGGGTGTAAACTGTTCTCAACCTCGTGGCCATGTAACCAATTTCAATAAAAAGACTTTGTGCTAGTTATTGTAGTGCCGTATCGATTTCACTGACAGCTCTGTCAAGCTAGTGGAGACTCCATTGCAGTGTCATACATCGGGGGAAAGGTGAGATGTGCAGAGCTTCAGAGGTGTCACATGATACTCCCAACAGACTGAAGTGTGGCAAGAAAAACACAAATGTAACATCGCCAAACAAATGAACTCCATTGTTATGATCTTCTTTGAACAGTAATGACCTCTGGGCCTCAAAACTAGGCCGCAATACACAAATGTATAAGGTTCCATGAAGTTCATCTTTGGTCTAATGTTTGAACAGCTGACTTTAGGGCAAACTGAAGGTTACAATGACTTGTAACACAGATATGTTTTAGTATATGTGTCCCATAATGCGGGATAGGAAAAGGTTTTCAATAAACTCTGTGAAATAAATACAGATGGTGGCAATGAGCAAGTATGCAATGGTATGAAATATTCATTTACTCTTTCAATTAGTGTACAAAAGGATAGTTTAGGAAGGCACTGATTTTCTTGGGTTGAATGTTTCCTTTTCTGGCAATTTTTCTTGGGTTATTTTCATCATAATCCACATTACATTTTGTGGATTTAGAGCTACAATCCCAATTATTTTAACTAGTTTAATACATGTTTAACTGCTGGTGGATCTTGTGGATTGAAGTCAGTCTACACAAAAATAATGAGATCTTGCGGATCCAGAATTACATTTAAAATCATGTCTTTTGGGTAACAATGGAAATTTAGGAAGCAGGTCTATCCATTATCTAGTTGCACATGGGATTTCAACTGCTGAAGGTGTGAGAATATTAACAAGGGCTGTGTGCAAAGATGATTTATACTGTGGCAACCATGTTCATTAATTGATTGTTTACTTTGATGCCAAAGACATCTCTGAGCAGCCCCACAGCTTTAAAGGACCAATGGCTCTGTTTTTAAAGATCCAACAAAAGGAGTTGACTCTTTTCACAGCAGGCTGCCCCTTCTTTGTCATCTATTCCTCTCTCCTCAGGCAGAAAAGCTTCACTTTAAAACTCAGCTGTTGTCACATTCTGGAGCCTCTCCTTTGCATGTCACACATAACTCTAATTCACTCTGATCACTGGCTGCCCTGCACCTCCCTCAGTGAGCTCCCCAAGGGCTGCTGCCCACTGCCTGCAGTCTGTCAGAGGGGACAGGGAAGAAAGCGTCGATGCAGGAGGTAGTTTAGTAGGCTGGGGGCATATGGGAAGAGGAGCAGATTTGGATATTTGGCTCTCAGTCGGGTGTCATGTCACACAGTGTTTCATGCCAAAACTGAACATGTACTCAGTGACTTTCCAAATCTGGTCACATAATTCCTTGTTAGGATATGAAATCATCGTCATAAAATGCTTTGTTAGACATTGTTAAGCATTTCTCTGACTGTCTGACTTGAATTTAAAGAAAACAAAGCTTCCTACTGTTTGGTCACACATATAGTTTAAATGTCTCATACAAACAAGAGTAAATGCGATATCCCTAAATGCAATGTAAAGAGGAAGTGATTCACATTGAATACATTTGATAACTTTCTTGTTGCCTACTCATATTTCACCAATGCTTTGCCTAAAGAGAAATGGAAATGGAAAAAAGTGCTAAAATGCCATCCATATAAGCCCAACCAATCATGGGCCGTCACCATTTATCAGTGTAAACACTGAGATGCCCAGTACACATATGCACACATTTTTTGCCTTTCAAACCCTTTGGACGTATTTTAATGAGGCATAATATGAAAAGAGTAAGATGTTACTTCTGGCACTTTAAAGAAGTACGCCAATGAATAAAAGTTCTGAAGCGCTGAAATCATTCAAGAAGATAAAATCGAAATGACCTCAACACGCTTTCATACATCATTACTGTCAAATAGAGCCCACTAATAACAGACAATTTGAAGTTTAAATTCTGCCTCTCAAATGTTAGCACTTTCTGGTGATGCAGCTTAGTCACAGTTGCTCTTCCTACTTCCTTGACTAGCTTTTAATGCCAACCCATTAGATTGAATGTACTGAATTGAACAACTAATATATAGTCTGCAGCTTATGTCAAGTTCAGGTCAGCCAGAATTTACAGGCACATGATAAATAATGTACTATTTCAGTTTCCTAATGTACTGATATCAAATTTAAATTCAATAACATAACAAACATCATAAAATATAGATCAACCCAAGCAGTGAACTATATAGTGTACATCTTCAGCATTACAAGTCAGTAGGATTACACGTGTTATAGTCTGGTGGCGTTGGATGGTTGAATGGATGTATTCAAAACTGTATTTGCTTATCTCTCTGCTACTTAACCATATACACAATTTCCCATATCTAATTTGTTTTTGGCAAACCTGAATGGACATACACTCAGTTTCAGTGTACATATTAAAATAAGGTGTTTGTGGCTCAGCAAACCGGTACAAACAGCAAAGTACAGTGACAATTTCAGAAATAGTGCTGTGCTGCTGGCCGTCAATATGACAAGGCTGAATGAGGTGGGCTGCAGGATAAGCATAAGTGGTTCACAGCTGGTGTCTGGGGGAAACACGAGAGAGGGGTGGAGAAGGCCGGCCGGTGAGGGGAGGGGTCTGGTGGCGATTGTGTGTATGTGTGTGTGTGGGGGGGGGTTATAGCCATGACGACTGACGGAGGAGGAAGTAAACAGATGTCCACAAGCTGGCAGACAGGCCCACAGTGGCCGAGTCACTGAGAGGCAGGTGGACATCCAGGAACACAGTGGGACTGCAGAGCGACTGTGAAGCCAAGCAGGGCTTTGCATAAAGAACGCAAACACTGGAGTCTCTCATAAGTACATCTGTCAGCATATAATTTAGTGAACTCAAATGAGGCCCATATTTTGAGTTTTCTGCATCCCAGTGAGTAGAACTGCAGTAGTCAATAACATAAAAGGTGTATTGTTGCACTGACACACAACGTGGCTACATCTGGTGTTGTCCACTACATCAAAGTGACTCTTGAGACGGTCTCACTTAATATTTTTAAGCCAACTGATGAGGACTCCCAAAATATAAGTGGCCAAATACAACATCTTAATCATCTTCCTGACCATAATTGCTGTCTCTTCCAATTTGTTGTAAGTTGAAATCACAAAATGATGACACAGTGATGATGATGCTGCGAAAAAGCCTTCATCTCAGCAGTCCAAATTAATCTATCACCCTCATTCTGATAACCCATTTCAGCATTCTGCAGAGTCACCGCAGCAGCAATAGTCTTGAGAATAGATTTGAAACTGGAAAGCCATCAGTTTAAATCCCCTGGCAAGCTGCTCAATCTGAGTGCAGGAAATGAAGGAGACATGCTGTCGCCTCCCTTAACACTAACTGTCAACATGACCTTGAGCAAAGCACTTCAAACACAGCTGCTCTGACATGCACTTGTATTGCTGCCCCGACTTGGACGACACAATGAAATACTCACTGAAAAAAAAATGCAACTGTCATGACAACATTTGAAGAGGTTGAGGTATTAAAGGTGACTCTGAGCAAACCCCATGTGCTCTTATGACAGTGATGTTCAGGAGACAACGATAAATGTGCTGCCACATGTCATTAGTGATGTGTTAGTGGGTTAAACAAGGAGGGACAGTGATGAGCTAAACAAGGTACACAGTCCAGAGAGGATGAATGGTTCAGTGTGTCTATTACCTGTTTGAAATCCCCCTCTGGATGAATTGTAATAACTTTGGTGATCCCTTAACTTTTCACAGAGGTGTAAGAGGTAAAAGTACTTTTACGTAAAAGTAGCAATACCACACTGTAAAAATACTCTGTTACAAGTCAAAGTCCTGCAGTCAAAATAAAGTAAAAAGTAAAAGTATGTATAGTATATAAAAGTAAAAAGCATTAGCATCAGAATGTACTTATTATGCAGACTGTCCCTTTTCAAAATAATATATTTATTTTTTTATTTATCATTGATGCATTCATCTGTAAGTATCACTTTAACGTCGCAGTTGGTAAAGGTGGGGCTAATTTTAATCACATGATATACTGCTGGCTAGCTTAACCTTTAATAATACATCATCATTTGTTTGTTGATTCTATTTTTTATCAATCTGAATCTACAAATGAACTTGTAACTAAAGCGATCAAATTAATGTAGTGGAGTAAAAAGTACAATATTTGCCTCTGAATTGTAGTGGAGTAGGAAGTAGCAGAAATGGAAATACTCAAATTCCACCACTGACTTTTCATCTAGCACCATCAACAGGTCAACATTGTAATTCCCATCAGCCTCAGCTGTACTTTACACTAGTGCTAAGTAGCATATGTTAGCATGCTAACATGGTAAACTAAGATATGTATGTATATATGTACACATTACACATGCTAAACACCAGCATGTTAGCACTGTCTGTGGGAAATGTTAGCATGCAGATGTTAGCATTCAGCTCAAATCAGCGATGTGCCAGAGCCGTCAGCTTGACTGTAGACTCTAATCTTGTTTTACCCAGCCCCAATTGGCAATGTTCAGCTATTAAATTCCACAACACTATGAAAGAATGAATAAATGAATGAATGAGAGTATGTGTATTAACATTCCTGATCCATGAGGGTTTTTACATGTAAATGTGTTTAAACTCGATACATCTGCTCACACAGTCTGACCACAGCATGACTCGTGATGGTGTGATGTTGTTGTTACGGTAAAGAGAGAGATGAACAGGACAGACCTCTGTAGTAATGACAGCATCATTAAACAAGGCCTCGTCGGTTACCATGGAAGCTTATTCACAGCCGTAAAAGCCTTGAGAAGCTTATTCTAGTCTAGCCTAATCAGCTGCAGCCACTCCAGGAAGACCACGATGAGCAATAGAGGATGACGTCATGTGATGAGTAGTCTGTAAAGAAGCTTTTTCTTCCTCGAAGACACAATATAACCTTCATCATCATCATCGTAAATTATGCTGAATCACAGATGTGCGTCATCATCATGTGTGTTTACTTTTTAAAAATGCTCTACCCCTTTCCTGCTTCCCTCCATCATCTCATTCTCTTTACCTCTTTGTTACTTTGTTTGCTCTGGTATCTTTATCACAGAGAAAATGTATTAACCAGCCATGTGAGTCGCTGTGTTGGTATGTGGGAGTCTGAATAACATCACCTGAATATTTAAAACATGGTGGATGAAACTTAACAGAAGGTGGGTGGCTCAGTGGATAAGTCAGAATTAGGGAAAGAGGATCCAGAAAAGTAAAACATGACCTGGATTTCCTTTATGCTCTTTTAAACCAGCATGTGGGGAGTCACCATTGTGCCGTCTCAAGTAGCTTTGTCTGCTCTGCAGATTTTCTAATGAGGGGCTTTTGGAGGAGGATGACAGAGCGCTCTGCCTTTCTGTCGGGGAGGAGGGGCATTTAAAGGAAATGAGCAATGCTCTGTCCATGGATACGCCTAATACTAAATTCCCCCTACTCAGATGCCCTGCTGGCAGCTTGGCAGCACCATTAGGACTGAGAAGGGTGGCATTAGTCTGAAACTCTCATTATGTCAGATACACTGAAAACCTCTAATCTAGGCAAATGATAGGGGTAGAATTTAACCAAACTGGGCAAGAAGGCAGCAGAGGTGTAATTCAAAGTACTCAAATCAGTTTTGTTTGTTCTTTACACTGGACGACTTTATTTAGAGAGCAAATGCTGTGTTCAGAATATTTACTTGTACTGAATAGCTTAAAGTAGTAATCCAATATGTTTTCATATGAATTAGTTTCTTTGTTATTACCTTCACTTCTGATTGCTATAATACAACACAAATGCTAGGCAAATTCCTCCTTTGCACAGAAACTGATGGCTTTTACTATTATACTACTATATAACTGTGTATTTTTGTATTTGTGGTATGTATTTCCTTAGATAGAGAAACTGAGATGAAAGGAAAAAAAGACAGGCATATGCAGAAACATAAACTTAATTAACAAGAGATCGATTAATAAATCTCACAGGACAGGCCACACTCAGAGTAGAGAGGTATAGAAACTCAAATAAAAATCTAATATGCCAACAAAATCAAAGAAACTTGGAGTTTGCAGGTTTTCCCCTTAAATATGCAATATAAATATTCTATGCCTAAGGAGGAAGGAGTCAGACATCTTTAAAAAAAAAAAAGTGATCACATTCATTAAACTTTGAACATTCAGTTTGCCTCTCATCATTATGTTATTATTCTTATGAGACAGATGCATGACAGTTGGTCAATAAATCACTCAACCAAAAAATGTGTGAAGAAGAAGGTCAGACAATCACATCTTAGAAAAGGTGGTGTTTTGTCTCTACTTATGCTAATAAATGCTCATTTATTCTTGACAAGTGTTACAGGATTTGGTAAGCTGTAGTTTTATCATCTCCACTCATTGGGAAAAATGTATTCACTGACCAAGAAATGTGTCTCACAATATTAGGCAGTCAGCCTGATACTAAAGACATTACAGGTTATCTTCTCCTGTCTTACTATAAGAGTAATAACGTGATGAAAGTAAGTGGTTCACATGGATTGTGTGGAAAAAAGGCACAGAACCATCTTATAACATCAAAAAGTCGAAGACATAAAGACTGAACGTAAGTGATTGTCTCACTGCCATCTGATTATCCACATTAACTGTGGATTAACATTAACATTAACTTTGCTCGCGTTATTAATATGATCAGTAATCAGTGCCAGTCATAGTGGCCAACCAGAACTTTATACATGTCACTAGTTTCTGAGCTCATCTATCTGCTCGTGAAAAGTTTCCATATGCTCCAACAACACATAGAAAAGCGAGTAATTCTTCCACCAGTCCTGTTTCAGAGTTCATAACCAGCCGTTATTTTGTTCACCAGAAGATGGAAATATTTCACAAGACATTTGGACTGAATGAAGATTATAGACTACATTGTAGTCAAATCTAGTCTAACTTTAAACTTGTCATTTCATTTTGGGGGATTTATTAGGTGTTTTTAAATTCTGTGGCTGTTCGTAAGAGATATTAAACTCAACATATGTTTGAGTGTGGATCAAAGCGTTATTTCCGAAAGGAGGTAAAAATATCAGTCAGTTCGGCCTACACACTGGCTGTGTGAAGAAGCCAAAACAGGATTAACGGAAAAGACCAACAAGCTAATAGACAGCTCTATTCTTATTATGCCACAACAATTTTCAGCAAGCAACGGATTTTTCATGTCTTTTGTGGCCGATATGTCCATATAAATGCTTCTGCTGTTACTGCTGCTGCTCATAAAATGTCATCTACTACTAATAATTACACAAACCATGGTGTATTAGATGCAAGAAGTAGTCATGGTGCTTCAGCATCCAAAATGTAACATGTCTGCCATCTGCTGGACCATTACCACATTACAACATTTTCTCCAACCTTCAGCTTTTAGACAATGACACTAAAGGGATAGTTCAGATATTCTGACACAATGTTGTGTGACTTACTCTCCATCCACACGGTCTATAAAGACGGAGCTAGTGTCTGTAAATCACTACCACCACCAGTGAGTTTTAAATAGCACCATATGTCAAAAAATCTGTATTGGCCCTTTAATCCCAGACTGCATTATCTTCTATACTAAGATAGCAGAAATTAATCTTTGCATAATTAGTCTGTTTTCTTATGAGTTTTAATATATATGTAGAATATTTTGGTTGCATGTATCAGCATCACTCTCCCCTTCTGAAAGTACACACTTGTGTCGATAACAGAAATGTTTTGGGTTCCTTTGAGTCTGATACAAGGGGAAAAACATTCACTCATGTAATCAATTCAATTATTGATTTTAGGTTCTATTATTAATGTTCTTATCCTTACTGTTGTTGCTGCAGTGTTGATGTTTACAAGTCTTTCCTGTGTATGTGTGGGGGGGGGACTTTGTCGAATGTATACCTCTTGGAAACACTTCCTCTTGACTGACCTTAACTCTCTGAGCCTCTGGAAAGATGCTGCTGTCTCCAAAGAGCGTAAACAAGTCTGGTTTCCTAACGTGGCTTTCAAAATAAAAGCACAGAAATTGCGGTCTGGTTGAGCGGGACTGTTATTCTGTAGTGAGCCAATTACTGTATCGCAAATAACAATTATATGAAATTACATGAACTGAAATTGTACGTATTGGAGTCTTTTTTTTTTACCCCATATGTTTTTCCAATCCTCTAAGGGTGGAACATTCAGCTAATATCGTCTCACGGTGACACAGAAATCATGGCCAACAAATATAACTTAAATGAGGGATTGGGCCTGAAGAATTCTTGATTTGTATAATGTCTAGTGGCTCATTAGTTTTGTCCATTCTTTTGTTGCTCTAGTTTTAGTTTTGATGTTTTTGCGGTGGCATTTGAAGCCAAAATCTTTTATAATAGTTAGAAACAGATGCTGACTGCAACAAAAAAGTAAAGCTAACTGATTTTCATACCCATCAATTTAAACTCTGTGCGTATATTTGGCAGTCAGATAAAGAATGACAAAAGAATATTAAAGAATTGACTGGGCTTCTAAAATAGTACATAACAAATTAAGAATGTTTATAACCATGAGGATAACCACAAAAATAAAACATTCTCAGATCGCTCAGAATTAATGATCACGTGGCCCAACAAAAGAGCAATTATTTTGAAAACCCGATCTAACCGGATGTCTCCTTTTAAACTTTTCCAGCTGGACGCACACACAAAGCGGTGAAGGCTATGGTGGGTGAAGACGCACACGGACCTCCAGCGAGCCCATTTGACTGTGACTGACCTGCAGCGGTGTATCCTTTTATGAGAAGATGTCTGTGAACGAGGTGTATGTGTTCCGGCCCTTCAAGCTCATCGCGCTGCTGTGCGTCTTTCTGGCGCTGTGTTTGGACGTGGTGGCTCTGCTGAGCCCAGCCTGGGTCACCGCGGAGCATTTCTCCCTGTCTCTGTGGGAGTCCTGCTCCCAGTCCGAGGCACGACATCCGACAGAGGACGCTCAGTGGAGCTGCTTCTCCACCCTTACATCTGGTAGGAATCAGTGCTTGTGTTTGGGTTATTATTTTAACAGTGCTTTGTTGTTTATAACTTTCTGTCCTTGGAGTTACGATGCTGTTCTTTTGTTGGAGAGAGAGTAACCAGACATGTTATTGCACAGTGTAGTATGATGCTGAAATGTGCCACATGGTTTAGACAGATGTGATCTCAAGGTTGTAGCCTAGTACTGTAATCAAGCACTTTAGTAGGCAAATGTCTAATTCTGCCACTTATATGGCCACTTACAATGCGTAATGCGCTGGTAATTATGCCATGTGTAGTAACTCTGTAAGTTGTGGACATGGTTTTACACTAGCATGTTATCAGTGTCTTTTTTCAGGGTCTGTTTTAAGGGCCACATAAAACCTATGTTTGAAAAAAACAAAGAGGAATATGTGTTTGGCTCTGGCCATCATCTCCCAGGCAGAGTTTGTTTTAGGTGCCTTGTTGGTCTCTGTCCAGCAGCTGAGGCATTCAGGGTTTCTCGTGCTGCTGATAAATTTCCTCTGTTCATACCAGAGCAGTGACGCGGTGTCACTATGACAAATACACTGTGATGCTCAGCTCAGCCAGCAAGGTTTGACTAATTCATGTGCAAGCATGGGGCAAGTGAACGAGTTTGAACTGAAAGCATGTTGATTTAGTGACAATTACAACTGTGTTTTCAGTGTTATTACGAATGGTAACTCAGTCAACAAAGGGCTGGTGAGTCACTGTTACATTTAAATGCTGACATTGATGCTTTAACAGTATTTCTAGGTCAATTCAATGTCAGATTCCATGTTTAGGATAAGACATAACAAGAACATTTGATCACATGCTGTAGAAAGATAAATATAATCCCTCTGGCACACAACCCACTCCAACCACCAGAAGACTTTGAGTGGGTTTGAAGAGACACATTGCAGCATCTTCCCCATCTTCCATAAGCTTGACATAAGGCAACCTGGACCCACCAGGTTGCCGTATGTCAAGCAGAGAAGCCACATGACAGGAATGTTTATGCCTCCAACCCCCTTCCTTTTCCCACCAGGGGAGGAAATCCGCATTAAATGTATCAGATTTACCAGCATTTGGCTGGTGGCTGGTACAGAAGTTTGGCTTGTTATTAGCTGGAGCTTCATCTCTATTAAACCTACTGTAGTTGGCTGTTAAAATAGTAATTGAAAAGACTAAAAGCAAACCATATAAAATTTAATATAAACTGAATTAACATTTTGTACCTTTGTCCTCACTGGTTGCTGGTTGGTAAAATATTTTAGATTTTAGCTGTCTGATTTTAACAGGCCTGAGTGACTTTTGGTGCACTTTGACCACCATCACAGTTTCAAACATGCACAGCTATGTAGAGGGAAAGATAGCCTTGGTGTAACTGACCGCTCTCTGATATTTTGGAATGTGTCGGAGTGAATAGGAGGCGGATTTGTTGCTTTGAGTGTCTGCAGAGCTCATTAAAGCAACAGTGGAGGGGCAGGTTGAGGTTAAAGGGGCAGTTCACCGAAAGGCAAAGCAGATTTATTACACACATATTCTCATACCTATCCCAAGATTTTTGAATTTCAGTCTCTCTTTGGAGCGACGTAATCTGGCCTATACACAATAAATGGTATGCTACCTCAGCAAGCGAAAAATATACATTTGATGTGTGAATGTTCTTTGAACAGAAGGTGTTTTTTTTTTAAGTCCAAACCAAAATTCTAACCCCATAATGGACCAAAGATGTTTGAAAACATTTTTTCCTGAAGGCTGAATCAAATCGAGTTCAGATGTGTCTTTGGGGAAAAGATACTTTTTACCATCGTGAAGACAAATGAATCAGGAGCTCAGAGAGAGACACACCCAGCGAAGGCTGCTTGCTGAGCTTGTAAGCTTCATCGAATGGAAATTCTCCCTTTGAGTCGAGTCCTTTGAGGTTAGGCTTTCTTCTGACGCTGAAGAGTGGGGCATCAAAGAGGGAATACACAGCGTGTCTCAGGCAGGAATGGAAAAATTGCACACGTTGCAAACATTTTTTTCTGCATACATTTCTGGTTTCAGACTCTGTATCAATGCTTTACTGAGTAGAGAGTTAAGCTCAGTTCAGGAAAGCTTTAATGTGCTGTTTTAACAACCTAGTGTTGTGTAGGTCTTTCCAGGGAAGAATCCTCTGACGCAGAGGATGTGAGTTTTACTTTTCCACCAGGAGCTGCTGGAGTTTGTTTTGAATAAATAGAATAAGCGTGCTGTTAGAAATCCACCATGGCTGAGCTGACATGGAAAAGGCTGGCAGCCGCAAGCAGAAACTCCACCTTCACCAACCAGAAACTCCATGGAGATGTCACAGTGTTGAACAGATGCACACTTACATGTGATTTGGAGTGCAAAAACACCACAGGAATGATTAATTAGTGCCAAGAATTTCACTAAAATAGACAAAACAAAATATCACTGATTACTAACTTAATTTTCATGTAAAAATCATGATGGAGATAGACGAGCATTGGACAGTGTAGCATAAACAGGTAGAATAATATAATCAGAAATATCAGTTATGTTTGTGGGTGTAAAAGAATAAATGCAGGAGAGGCCAACTTGCACTGAGGCGCAGCAATATGTGGAGATTGATTTTTGGTCTAATTTGTCTTCAAAATACTATGTTTTTACATCCTTTGGGAAGTACTACTAATATTGCCAATACTTCAAAGGATACAGCTATTGTTTCAATGTCTTCATCTACAAGTTATCAGCTGTTGATGAGATGAGTAAATGTATATTTCTTCATGTTTTATATGCAAACTTTAACCCTCTAAACATGCATCCAATATAATGACTTGTAACAACATGTAATTCAGGTACATTTTGCATATTTAATCTGATGACTGACTGCTGAGTTACTGATCCGGTTCTTGTTACTTGCGTTCCTGATGGAGCCCGTCTCTCATGAGTCCATTCTGCTTCACTCACTTCACTTTGGGGGATTAGCTCTTGCTTTGTGTTTGTCAACACAGCAGTTCAATTCAACAGTGCTGTCCTGTGAATCGAGCTTTTGTTGGGATACTCCACTAACCTGGGTCTCGTCCTGCAGACTGGCAGATTGCCACCCTGGTGCTGCTGGTGGCCGGCGCCGTGGCAACTCTGGTGGCCTTTTTGGTGGCCCTGATTTCCCTCTGCCGGGGGACACAGAGACGGCACTACCGCACCGTGGCTGTGTTCCTCTTCACTGCAGGTCTGTCTTTCTATTCCCTTTTATAACTTTTCCACCATTTGCACTTTTCTGCCCTGCATGAATGTTTATCCAATGTTCCAACACATCCCGCCATTTGGAAACAGAAAGACCACGCATATACATTCACCACAACCACACCAATTTCCATATAGACAGGGTTTTTTGGTTCCAGCACTCACATTAAATAGAAGGAATGAAGCAGCTGAATGAGGCTTGTTGGTTGAGCTAATTTTTTCTGTGGTGTGGAGTCTGGGGAGCTGCTGGCTCTTGGGCCAAGAAAAAGCAGCCGCAGAATTTGCAGACTTACCAACAAAGTGAAGTCACTGAGGGGGAAAAAAAAAATGCCACCACCCAACACTGCCTCATACTTGGACTGCACTTCTGCTGCATGCTTTGTGAGAAGGTCCTTTGGGTGAAGCCATATTTTGAAACTGGTGAGGGAGGACCCATCTAGAAAACATAATTTAAACCAAAGGTTTAGCACTCAAGACACATTGTTCTATGTACCATACAGGCGCTGTAATAACCGACTCATAGCCTGTGCTTATTTTACTTTAACAACAGTGATGAAACACTGACCACTTAACTCTGACTCCAAAATAAAATTGGATTATATAAGAAACAGACATCCTGTTATGCATCACAAATGACAGTTTTACATTGTGCCTGTAGACTAAAACTTAAAAAGGAATAGTTTGACATTTTGGGAAATCCACTTACACTGATTTGCTTTCTTGGTGAGAGTTTCTGTAGATGAGAAGATTAATACCACTCTCATATCCGTCTGTTAAACATGAAGCCACAGCCAGCAGCTGGTTAGCTTAGCATGAAGACAGACTGGCTCTGTCCAAGAGCAAAAACTACATTTAAAAAAACCTAGTCACTGCTCCTGGCCAAGAAATAGTCTTGCACATAACTCCCTGTAAAAGCACAACAGTACAGATTAGACAAGATATACCGTGTTAATTAATGAGCTTTAGGAGGTGTTAGGTGGATTTTGTTACCTTTGAACAGCGTCAGTCCAGCTGTTTTCCCCGTTTCCAGCCTTCGTGCTAAGCTAAGCTAACCGGCAGCTGGCTAACAGACATGGGAGTGCTAGCAATCTTCTCATCTCATTCTTGCCAAGAAAGCAAATAAGTGTATTTGAGATTGAATTAACATTTGGGATTTCCTGTTGTGTGTCCATTGTTTCAAGAAATTGTAACATTTATTTAAAAAAATCCACGAGATCCCAAGGTTTCTGTTGGCACCAAATATGTCAGTACGAAGAGTAGACATTACTGTAAAAATCTGCTTAAAATAATGGACAATACAATCTAGTATTTTCCATTTGATGTATTGGTGTGGCCCATTTCATAGATTAGACTGAATGGCGGGAACAAAGATATGTTAATATATAATGTTGTCAAACAGTGCAGAAAAATGTTTAATCTAACTTTGAAGGGATTTTTGTCTTGCTCTGTGTCTGAAAACATCAGTCGCAAAGGACCAGTGTGTGCAGTCGACTTAATGGCTATGCCTTTGACTGTTAACATTTACTGAAAAGCGTGGGAATGCAGTGTTATCCTTTCCTGTGTGTAATTGCTTTAATTGCGAAAATAAGGTCTCCTTACAGGCACACTGTCCTCAGCAGAGCAGCAGCGGGGTTGGACTGTTAAATGCCCCTTGGCAGGACCGTGGCTGTGTGGTATTTATTTTCTGTCCGGAAATATGACCTCAGTGGACTGTAAGCTCAGTCTGGGCTCCATCAACACCGCCACATTCTTGGGCTGCCGTCGTTCCTCCTGCATGCCCACTGCTCCGTCCTGTAGGAAGGAAAGGCGGAGTCATAGTTACACAAAGCTCCTTCCTCAAGAGTCACCTAGCATGCACGTAAAGGAACTGAAGTAGCTGGTGAGAGTAGACCGCAGCACGCCTTTGATCGCACACATGCATGTCCAATCATAATGATGTCAACACATTTACCGTCGGTAGCTCATGGTCCTGAAGGATTTAAAAGGAAAATGATTCACAATGATGGAGGCATTAAAATTATTTTCCTTCAGCGAAGGTCAAGAGAATAATGGCGATTGTGTGAAAATTGTTCCACATTTCACAAATCAAAAGGAACTGCACAGGTTTCAGTCACTGTCAGGGGAAAAAGACAGGCCACTTCAATAGAGTCCTCATTTTCCACTGAGCAAGAAACCCACAGGGAGTTGTGTCATACAAAGAGTTTTTTTTTTTTTTTTTTTTTTTAGAAACAAGAAGTCTTCCCCCCCAGTAAAATCTTGTGTGATACTGTCTTGGCTCTAGTGGTTCTGCAGGCCTGTGCTCTGGTCCTCTACCCGATCAAGTTCATTGACGGAACGGTTCTTCAGACCTATCACGAGTTCAACTGGGGCTACGGGCTCGGCTGGGGAGCCACCATCTTCATGTTGGGCGGAGGGATCCTCTTCTGCCTGCGGACAGACGTATACGAGGATGCAATGTACTGAGTTGTTTCTCATCCCCCGCCACTGGAAATGCACACCAACATGTACACACACACACACACACACACACAGACAAATTCCCATATAGGAGGTGTGCTACTTTTCTTCACTCTGCACACAGCCAATGTGCATGTGAGCACAGACCCCATCTCTGTCTTTCTCTTGCTGTTTTGCTCTCTCTGTTTATTTTTAGACAGGTTGTGAACGCCTAATTTAGGCCATGGCTCCTCCCATGCAGCCAGTGGGTCTCTCAGCCCTGCCGGTGTCGGGGGTGAGGCAGCAAAGCTAAAGCCCAGAGAGCTTTCTGGACAGGCACGAGCCGCCGATGCTGGACGTTTCCACTGTACGTTGACCTGGAGCTCTATTGTTAGAGAAACAGGACTGTAGATTGTCAACACAGACCTGAATGTGCAGTCACTGAACATTGAAAGGGATTGACTTACCTCCACTTTTCCTTTTTTATTTTTTTTGTAGCATTTCACGAGGACAGGCTTGTTGTTAATGTATTTATTGTCACGGGACATGACTGGGAGTAACAGGAGGTGGACC
Organism: Maccullochella peelii; assembly: GCA_002120245.1. NCBI lineage: Eukaryota > Metazoa > Chordata > Actinopteri > Centrarchiformes > Percichthyidae > Maccullochella > Maccullochella peelii. Next base: position 176,559 of record LKNJ01001862.1, on the reverse strand, counting down.
CAAATGCAGACAGCTGAGGAGGCTCAAAACAGTTTTGAAGATTTATTTAAATGCTTACTTGTTGGTACAGGCAGGCAAGCAAACAAGCAGGTAGTCCAGGTTCAGGAAAACACAGAGGCACAAGAAAACGTCCAATACAGGAAAATGAGAACCAACACACGAGGAACTCGAAACCCATCCAAACACATGACACGAGAAACTACGCCAGACAATGAACCCACAAAGGACAGGGACTAGTATAAATAAGGACAAGACTAACGAGGTAATCAGGGGCAGGTGAGTAATGGGGAACAGGTGAAGACAATCAGGGATAAAGACTCAAGGGCAGGAACACACAGGAAACATGAGACATGAATTCAAAATAAAACAGGAAACCAAAACAAAGATTACAGATCATGACATTTATGCCATCATTTTCCACTTTATAAATACTGAAAAAGCTGAACTTCTCCCTCCGTGTGTTCTAGCTGAAACATATCTAGCAATGCTAAGCCTTCTGATATTAGAAGTGTAAATTAGACAGCTTCGATATATGCTAGAGCTCTCGAGTGTTTATAATTTGTTTGGAAACTTACACTAGTTTCTCTCAAATGAAAAATGTAAATGTGTACAAAGTATTTCTACATGAAAGATAATCCGGAATAAACAATTGTAGTTTTGGGAGTATTCGGGGTGTGAATTATTGTCACAAACAGTTGTTTTCAGTACTACGATGTGACATTCTGCAGCTTATCTGTCACTCTGATACCAGTGGGTCACAAACTGACCTCTGACAGAATTTGAAGAGGGGAAGCATCAGGGCTGCCCCCCTTTTTGGACCAAACAGCAATGAGACAAAAATGCAAAACACTTTCATTATCCAGGGCACACATTCCTCAGGAAGCCACCGCAGGCTGTTTAAAGAGATATCACCAGGTTGCTCGCTTGTGGCTAGTTGATGTGTGAAATTATGACTCATTGGTTGAAGCATAATGAGCAACATAAAACATAAAACCACAAGACACGGTTAAATTTCCTGCAAGGTGATATGTACACAACACTGCCACATTATTTGCTTGTCATAGATAAGTATGTTTGCAGGCGGATATTCAAATCACAGCTACCATTTATTTTGAAACAAGACAAAACAAGGATCTTTTTTAACCTTTTAGTTTGCAGATCATAAGGTAACTGTGCGTAGTTTATTCGTGTTTTTGTCCAAATGTGCTAATGAGAGGCAAGTTTAAGAAGATCTATATTATTTCCCTTGGTGTTTTGTGTAAAACAGAAGGCAATGCCACACCTGAGCAGCCTGGTGTGAAGTCTCCCTGTACACACTTTTTTTTTTACCCCCCACAGAGTTCAAACTGCAACAGCTGGTTAAAGAATCTCTGGAAAGGGAATGCCTGCAAATGAACAATTTGCACAGCTGCAGCAGCGTGAAAACTCCCCAGCTGCGGACGACATTTACACCCAAATCAACAGTTCCAAGGGAATAAAAGACCCAAATTACGGTGCCATATGGCCCTGATACTTTGCTCCTGTGAGTAGTGTTATGTGGCGTGTTGAGCGTGTGAGGTGTCAGAGCAGTGGTTGTCTTATAATAGCAGTGACCTCTCGGGAATCTTTGAAATGTGACATGCGAGTTAAAGGTGACGTGGTTACACATCAGGCTGGCAGAGAGGGCACACATCATACCGTTTCTAAAGCATGAGACACATTTCTTTCTTGTCCCACATACATGTAAAGCCTGCGGAGAACAGACAATGAAAGATGTTTTTTTTTTAATTCTACTGTAGAAGAATATTTTAAATCTTTTCAGGATACACATACACCCACAGTATATACCAGTTGATCCAGATGATATGCTAATCTGTTTCCCAGAGCAAGTTTTCTTTGCTTATATTTTGGCAGAAGAGGGTTTTAAATTATGCACTCACTAGTTTGGTGGTAAAGGTCAAAATGCCAGTAGGTCTTCATTGTCGGCACTCCACCCACTCAATTACATCTCTTCTTGCATTACATGCAACTGCATAGTAAAGAGACAGATGCGCTCTCACAAAAGGCATTGTTCATGTTTTATGGTAAGTGCCAGTTGCTCATTTCCCCTGTGATGTGATTCTGTTTACTTGCTTCTGCCTCAGCATTCAGCACTTGCATGAGCACCATGTTTGACTTCACCCACGCTCTTAACTCTAGCGTCTTCCCCCAACTAGTGGTCAAACTTGATAATATCTACTATTGTGAGGCTGTGAGAGCCATCATAAAGCACCAGAGCCAAAGCTGAAAGTGGGATTCTTTCTCTCAAGCAGTGGCATGTTTAACAAAAAATGCTAATACCAAATCAGTTTCGATACAATTTGATGTGTTTATCTTGATTATTTCTCTATGCTCTATGAAAATAAAGAGGTGGAACAGAGAGACAGATTGTTGTTTTTGTCAAGATAGTCAGGAAAACAACCTCTATGCTTGCACTCAAGTGTGGCGGGGCTCAAGATTAATCTGATACGAATGGACAAAATAAAAGCACCAGACTTCAGTAAGACTGACTTGAAACACCAAGCCAAAAATGGTTGTAATTATCAATATTAAATGTATATTATTCATAAATATTGATTTAACACAAACAGAATAGTTTTGCAGTTGAGGATAATTCTGCGCCTCTGCAGCTGCTGCTACATGCTCTCATCTCTGAATACTTTGGACATGACCACAGCTTTTCCCACTACTGCAGAGGATTAGCACAACTCTTACTGTACTGTATGTCAGCAGAGGAAACAAAACCAAAGCAAGAAAAATCCTTTGACCCAGAAGTTAAGACAGAAAACACATTTAGTCACATTTGATTTTACAGCTCAAGCAGATAATTGTATTTGTAGTGAAGATAATGTGGCCTTTGGAGAGTAGCCCGGCCCCTGGGTGCAGTAACCAGCCAGGCCCTGCACTCTTTTACTCGGCAGGGACAGATTCCAGTTACTGAGCCTGGGGGACAGAGATGAAGATGGTCTCTGACATCTTGGTGCCTGAGGAGGGACACTGGTGTTTTAAGTGGTACGGTTATGCACAGATGTACTGAAAATGCAAGAAAATTATGAATGCAAACCTGAAGTTGTCCAGCTCCTCCTCTGATCCTCAGCAGTGTAAGTCCTCTGCAGACTAGTAAGGCAGATAAATGGACTAAAAATTAACACCTGGGCTACATTACCCTCCAACCGATCCTCTATCAAGACTGGCTCCACCAAAATTACATATTAACCCGAAAAGTTGCTCACATCTCCTTCACTATCACACTTGTGCTGCCCTGCAGCCCCTGGGTCCCATTAAACCTAAAATACAACAGTTAAATCACTTGAATAACTTTTGTGTGCCTCCTCAGAATAATTATATCATTCAGCGAGCTGCATACCATCCATTATCTTCTGTTTTGTCATGCGGCAAGGGTGCTTCATTTGGATGAGATGCACAGCAGTTAAGAGTTCGCATCCAAATTATCTGAGCAGTTCCTATTCACCCATGACGCAAAAATGAGATATATCAGTGTGTTCTTTTAGAGTGTCTCTCATTTATTCTCTACTTATTAATCATATGAGGACTCTGTCTTGTTAAACGTGAGCCAAATGAAGTAAACAAGAGAGACACACACACACACACACACATGCACATGGACAGTCAGATATGAACATGGCAACCTGGTGTGGGAAGCAGTCATCTGCCTAGCTGACCTTGTGGATGTCAATGAAGGTTGGATCAAACACTAGAAAACAGTGGTCAACCTGGAGCCAGATGGTTACTTTCCCAACATGAAAGAAAATATCATGCAGTGGAAATATATTTAATGTCCACTTGAACTACAGTTTGATTAGTTTGGTGAGATCTATATGAAGTGGCATCAGAATAGTGTAGGTTGTGTGTAAATTAAGGGCAAGGAACATACAATAGAAAAGTCTTTCTGAGGCAAACACCCACACATAAAGGTAATGAGAGATCCTGAACAGAACAAGATGACCAGTGGCATCATAACCACTTAATCACATTCACATGTATCAGAACATCCTAATCAAAAGTTAAATAAAAAATATTAATATTAACAAGTGTAGAAGTTTAGTTAAAATATATTTCATTTTTAATAACTGTCACAAGAGAATCCACTGAAAATATCAAAAACATTTCATTTCATTTATGAAGGTGGTGGGTGCAATTGATTATCTGGACACTAGAGGGCAACAAAAGCTACAATAAAAACAAACTGTCACCTATTCCTAACTACACAGTATATTCACTCAAAAGCAGGTTGTCTACACAAGTATATTAGGTAAACATCATACCTTTTTCTTTTCATATCATGTGTGTCATATTAATTAAAGTAAATAAATAAAAATATACTATAGTATATGTGAATTCTGGTTCTTGCCAAATGCTGAGTAGAATATTCACATCTGACCTGGTGTTGCACCTGGAAACCAAAAGGCAAATGTGGCTCTTCACTGTTTGCACACTGTATGCAGCCATTTATATGATAGAAACTGTCCTCTACATAAGACACAATTTCATACCAATGCAACTGTGATGGATACATATGAAAATCAGTCCAGCGCGTTTTAGATTGTTATTCCTTAACTGGTATTGAGGCTGCTGAGAGTTGGCTCGTGGGAAAGGTTGTAAAAATCTTCTGATTCTGTGAAAATAAATTATGTTCAAAGCAATCTGATAAGACAACTACAGAAGCATTGTGTGCAAAATGCAGCAGTGCTTGATATAATTGCTCCTGTTTATACAAATATATCGTACATACTACATACATAGCAGAAAAAACAAATAGTTTATAAAGTATTTCCAGCTATTTCAGTTATGACAGACAAGGTTATGCAGATGTTAAATACTATATTTTTACTGAACCATTTTCATTTTAAGAAGTAAATTACCCCGTAAATGTTTAGTCAACCCAGAGAAAGCTCCCTCTGATAAGTCTCCATTGGAACGCTGTGTTCTAATGGAGAGACAGCTTTCAACCTGGCGAAGAGTTCAGCAGGTTCATTTGATATTATCATGTTCAGCTGCAGACTATCCTTTTGCCCTGAATAAGACAGTCTTTAAATGATTTACAATACTACAGCTAATAGTGCTTTCAACAGTATGCTTTCTTTTAAAAATAGGCCATAAAATGAAACAGAAAAAAAAAAAACTACTGCCGATATCCAGCAGCTTGTTACACATTTTGTAAAAACAAAAATCCCATATTGTGCCCTTAATAACAAAGAGCCAAGATATCCTCCTCGTATGTATCTTTTCCTAGCCTGTACATAAATTGGAGAAAAAGTATTTGAAAAGTAAACTGTGTTTTTATTGTTGTCATTTTCACATATGAACACATGTAAAGTGTCACCCATGAAATACTGAGGTGAAGTACCCCATACACCCAAAAATCCCATTAAACAGTGTAAAATATACAGTATTCTGGCATTATATTTCCATAAAAGGCAGTATAACAGCAAATATATAAAAGGAGGTCATGGTTCAAAACCCCATACATTCTTACTGAGAAATAACTTGAGATTGAACCAGAGATTGAAATGATTTTTATGAGGATGATTATTACAAAACATTAAATGTTGTGTCGCCTCTCAGACCCCATAAACACATTTACACAGTAAGAGATCAAAACAGTCCCACAGGATATGAGAACATGAAAGCTGCATGTGATACATTTATTTTCTGCATTTCAGCTCCTGTTTATGCTGCTTATAAAATCTGTATTTCTATAGTTACTAGGAACAGACAAATAGTCAGGTATCTGGATGTCTTGGAACATTCGATTTTGATTTTAAAAAAGACACTTTTTTATGATGCATAGAGCTCATAAAAACAACATCTGACCAACTCTCCCATTTAATACAACAAAATGTACAAAAGTCAAAGCAAGGGTGAGGTGCATTGGGTGTAATATTTGATGTCATCTAGGCAATTTGGGCATATTTTGAGCAAAAAAGCTTTAACACTTACAGAAACATTGTTTTGCAGTCATGGTGAGTTATAATTTAAACTCAAAACATCAAAACAAACCTGGCAAGCAGTCGTGGCATTAAAAACCCCTGACACACTCATTTCTTCTGTATTAACCCGTTTAAAGAAAAAGAAATCCCACTCAGCTGCATTATAAATTCTGCAGATGATGCAAACCTTCACTGGCTTGAAGTGTGCAATAACAGCACAGCACAAAACCATTTTCCATGTATTATCCCTGTATACTGGATTTAGACATAATTTTAAAAAAATTTTTGTCTGAGCTAAATGAGAGCTGAGGCAAAAAGTAAACGATTAAACAAAAAACAGAAAACAGAATTCAATAAAAAGTGACATTTCTCCACAACATGAAGTGGACTGAACTGGCAAGAGATCTGGCAAATAATAAAACATTGTTTCTCCTAAACACAACATCTGCAAAGTAATCAGTGCTGACTAAAACAGCTGGCAAGTGTTTTAAAAAGTAAACATCCAACCGAAATCCAATCATAAAGGGTGATACTTAACGTAACGTTGTCCATAAAGTAACATTTCCAGTTAACATGCCATCTCGGAATAGTTCATATAAATTCAAGCATTTGTATAAAAATGTAAATAAAAAAGGCAAGCACAGTAGGCTACAGTATTTTGGAATAATATAATACTGTTTGTAAATTTGATATTTTTGTAATAACCCAGTGTAACCTTCAGCCTAATATGAAATATCTTCAGAAATGTGTTATCAGTGGTTACAATCTCAGGCAATGGCTGTGTGGCGTGTTTGAGAGCTTCATTGTGTGATTTTCATTCAGAGACCCTGAAAAATGAGAGAGGGGTGACGTGCAACAATAAAACATCTGTCAGACGTGCTCTTTGAGAGCGATGAAGGTTAGACCTTCACCACTGTAAGAACTGGATTTCTGGCAAACAGGGTTGTGAGCAGAGAGTCCGGCTTCTTCACTTGTCTTGATCTCCTCCTACAATGGAAGCACAGTTTGGAGTGAGCTTAAATTCCCTTTTCATTGTATATCTCAGTGTGTGTGTGTGTGTGTGTGTGTGTGTGTGTGTGTGTGTGTGTGTGTGTGTGTGTGTGTGTATAGTATACTGTATATGTGTTTTTACTTACACTTTGAGCACTGCCCCCACACACAGCAATAGCACCAGTACGGCAATGATGGCAACAGCGATGTATACATAGACAGGTACCATGTCCCATTCTGGTTCAGGTGTGACTTTTTCCATTTCTAAAACAAAAGCAAACACATGAGGTCAGGTTTATTTACAGTTTATTTATCTATCAATGAACCTTACAAAGACAAGTCAACTAAAATCTACATAAACAACAATAAATACAATGTCCAAACAAAGCAGAAGATCTATATTTGGATATTGTTATAGATCCACAAATAATTTGGAATGAGGTAGAATGAGGTGTTCAATATGAGTCTTGTAGGATAAGTAGTGTACTTATAATGCTGTACTGTATCATTACATGTCCACAGAGTAGCGACATTAAAGCTCTGTGCTCTTGTGAAATACATGCATTTTGTCTTGTTGGAGTTTAGAACAAGGTTTAAATTTATGAGAGTTCTGGAGGTTGTCAAAAGCAGACTGTGACTTGAAGAAAAGGCCTGGTTTGCAGTAGAGCCGATAGAATAGAAGATCGTCAGCATAAAAATGACACCGTTATTAACCATCTGGATGCAATGAAGGAGACTCACACCAACACAGAGTTTGATAAATAAAAAAAGTTTATTCTGCGAAAACATTGTGATGCTTCAAAGCAGAATGACAATGACTTTCATTTATCAACCTGAAGCCACAGATACTTTAGGTACATTTAGAAATAGGAATTTTAACAAGAATGAAGTCAGGGAAGACTGAATAAACTGACAAGAGATTTAGTAAGTACTCAACCAGTAAACATCAAAACAAAAACCCAATAAGCTATTTCAGTATTGGTGGATATCCAAAAGGAGGTTGATTTCAACAAGAGTGGAGACAGGAATGTCAAAGGCCAACTTCAACACTATGTGAATTAGGTGAACTAGGCAGTCTGTGGCCTACACCCATTTACCTTCTGGGGCCACAAATGAACTATTGGACCCCTATTGACACACCCTTCCTCCCACTCTCTGTGCAATGTGTATACACGCTGAGGCCTTCAAGTACCCATAAAGTACACAGCATAAAACACTGTGAGCTTCATCATATTTTCCTTAGAGCCCCAGAAATCAACCAGCACTCCTACATCATAATTGTCAAATCAGTACCTTCATAAGTACAGTTATGTTCCTCCTCAAGTGACTAAAATGTCCCTAGAACAAAAAATGTCACATTAGGCAATAGCTGTGCACTGCAGTCCCTGTTGTGGCTAACTCAAACTCTTTACCTGGAAGACGTACTGTAGACACAAGGATACAATGTAGAAAGACAGACAGACAGTATGAGTCACTATGCAACATTATTTTCTCACGTGCCATCAAGGCGCCTCAGTGTGCTATCTTAAATAAATTCAGTAACTGTAATGTTAGTTCAGGTTGTAATCTAATCTTTCAAAGAATACTTTCTACCTTCATGGCTTCATCTTTCTCTTGAAGGCCCTTTATGCTTATTATGGTACATCTGTGAAAAATGTATTTTTCAGTACAAAAATATAGTAATGTAAGTCAAAAAATGTAATGCAAAACTCAACATAAACTCAAATAATAAAGAAGACAGGAGATAATGCTTAAGGTGCTTATCCATTTGGTTGATGTACAAATCCCCCCCAAAATTGGTAATCTATCAAAATACCCTAAATAAATTGATTGAAAGTGCAATTGAGGCCTTTCGGGCCGCTGTACGTCTCTTGTTTGAAGCTTATAAATACATTTGTGGTGCATTTATCACTTTAAGCCACTGGCAATTATCAACACATCTTCCCTCCAAAAGGTCCAGACCATGGCGACATCTGTGACTGTAACATAAGAGGAGAAAGTTAGCACAAATAAAGATTTTTTTGGTTTTATAAAAAGGACCATGATTTTAATGCTGTCTAATAGCCTGAACTGTCATTTTGTTATTCTGACATTTATAGATTATTACTTCATCAAACAAAATTCTCTTTATCTCTGAAAACGATATGGAGGGGAAAAAAACTGAACTGAAATAAAAGTTGACACGAGAACAGAAGGATAGACCATGAAAATAATAACGATGCCACGTATGTGCAATTTATGTTTTATAGCAAAAATAATAACAATAACTAATAAAAATTAAACTTACTCTTTTGTGATGACATCAGGACCTTCCAGCTGGGATCCACAAAGTTAATGTGACTCATGAGGACTTGTTGATGTGGCTTTAAACAAAAAAGTTGCTTTACAGCTTAGTTTGTAAATCCTTCACCCACTAGAAACACACTTTGAATAGATCCTTCCAGGAATGCGGGATCAAATACAAATCTCGCAGGAATTTTAAACCATGATTTTTGAGGTTTTCTATGTCTGTGAGTCATCACTACTTAGAACAAAAAAGCTAAATGGGGAAAAAATCTCATGGGAACATCCACACAAATGCAGTGACTGGGAGAAAATTTATGATGATTGAGCATTTACAAACTCTGTAAAGGCTAGTATTACATGGTGTCAAGTTAATACAGATGTTTTTAGTGCAACGTTGTAGTAAATTGAAACATCATTACCTGGGTGGCATGTTGGACGACTCCATTCACTCCAAAAGCTTTTGTCTGCACAATACTTGTGCAATTTGGACCGAACCCTGAAGCAGTGTCTCTCATTGTCGTGGATGGAGGGCAGAGTTAGACTCGTCTGTTTGGTTAAAGTCTGCTCCTGTCAATAATAAAAATAAGTAGGGACATTATCTAAATATAATAAAAGTTAGAGTTAGAGAGTTAGCGCTCATAGCCCAATGCCTGTGTTAGGATCAATGATATTTGTCTGGTCTTGGCTATGTTTTGGTTTAGGTTTTTGTCTTATTTTGAAAGGGTCTTGTCTGTGTTTCCTGTGTGTTCTTGTCTGTTTGTGTTTCCCCTGTATCCCTGCCACCTGTGTCTCTGCCGGGATTGCTTTCCCAGTTTCTCACCTGTCTCTAGTTTCCTCGTCAGCTCCACCCTATATACGCCTGTGTGGTCCCTTTGTGCCTTGTTGGGTCATTTCCCTTTGTTAGATGTGTCATGTGCAATGTGTCAAGCAAATCATTATAATTAATCATCATTCTTCTCTTAAGTCTCAGAACTTTATACAACCTGGTCTGTTGAAATGGAAGGGTGAGATCATATTCTGATTCATGTGATTGGCAATCAAGTATTCTGACTTGTCAAATTATGAAGAATGTCAACAGTGTTTTGTCTCCTCAACAGTCTGCTGTTATCAACACTGAAAAGCATAAGTTTGGTGTTGACACATCATTTGTCCAATACTGTAAGTGCACTCACCCTTAGAACAAACCGTTACTCTAAGTCTTTCATTCCTTCTGCTATTAGGCTACTAAACATAGACAGTAGTAGTGATGGGTCGTACCGTGCCGATGATTCGGAGCGCGTGTCGAGAAATCCCGGAAGTTTTTAGTGACGTCACTGATGACGTTCGAAGCCTCGTGGGTTCAGGAAGTGGTTCGAGGCGATTTATGAACATACCGCAATGGATCCGCTCACACTTCGTGGGTTAGTGTTGGAGATTTGTTGGTTTGTGTGTGACATAGAGGTTACTTTTACTTTTACTTGGCAGTCATTCCCATGGATGCACTGTTGCAGGACAGTCTAGAGTGTATTACAAATTGATAAAATTACCTATAATATATCTGGCTGTTTAACAGTCTTTGACCAGCAGGGGGGTTTGTGTGCACATGAAGCCTCGAGAAATGAACCTATTTGTGAACCATTTGGCTGGAAGGCTTCAGGGCTTCAAGAAGCTTCATCTCGCCATCACTAGACAGTAGTCATTTTAAATGTACATCAGTTATTTATATGAAGTACAACATAATGTTTTACCTGCTGCTGCTTGCTGTTTTCTTCTGTGACCCTTGACATATAATCACGTGTCATGTGAGTTTTGGAGTTGTGTATATGAATGGGGTAAGCTGCTAATGAATTGCCCTTCTTGGGATCAATAAAGTTGTCTGAATCTGAATCAGAATCTTTGAAAGTGGAGTCGTGATAAATCATTTCAGAGGGAATAAAGCAAAATGACTGCCAAGCAGGTTAGGTAATGAAACACATTTTTACAAACGAATGCAAACGCAAAATTGTAAGATGCACATGTTTAATCACGATGCAAGTTGATGTACTTGCGTGATTCTTGTTATTTTTGAGCTGTGTCCACATGGTTGAATGTGCTTAATGTAAGTCCCTTTGGCCAGCTAAATAAATAAATGTAATGTAAAGAAGCAGTTTAACGTTTTGAGGTTATATATGTATAGTTTATTATTTGACTCTTCCCTGTATGCTTATATGACTCTCACGGCAGCCTAATCCAGTTCTGCAGGTGCAATGCTTGCATCACTCTTGCACTTGTGAAAGCCCATTCAAAACAAACAAAGGTAAGATATTTGGCATTAGGTAATCCATACCGATTCAGTTTTTCCATCAGGTCCCTCTTGATTGTGTTCCACCTCCCATTCTAGGCAGTGTCCAGGAACCCTGCCTACAGGATAGTCCCAGTGTAGTTCCAGCTGCGCGTCTGGACCTGTTTGCAGATACAGCTTCTCTGTGGTCTCAGGCTTCACTGCATTAATATTAAAACAATAAAGAGCAGATTACACATTGTGCAAGGAAGCTGAAAGGAACAGATAGCAAATCTAGGTGAGATAACAGTGGAGCAACTAAAAACCCCAAACATGAGGGCAATAATCACTTCCCCTTCACTGAGTTTGCATATTGAGGCTATACTACTCCAGAAGGCGAACATTCATGTACCGTGGTTTTGGATTTTCAGGGAGATGTACGTTGGTTTCAGGGGGCCTTCAGGAGAGGAGCCATTTACACAGAAGTTGATATCAGTGAAATCAGGGAGAGACATCCCTGTAAAGGTGCAACCACTCCTGATTCCACTCGAAATTAGGTATTTCGGGCATTCCTCTGCTTGTTCCAGTTCCTTGTGCCTGGGAAAGAGACAGGAGACCAGATGACACTGCATAGATGGGTGCTATCTATTCATCCAGATCACATTGTTTGTTTACAATGTTTGTTTGTTTGTTTGAGGTTTGAAGATGTTTACTTTATTTATCATCATCTCAATTCTTCAAGGGTCAATGGCCATGTTAGGGTCTATGGTAGTGACTTAGTTTTGGTAATGTTATGATTTATGTTTAGGTATTTTTGAAGGTCTTGCTTTATGTTCATTTTTATGTTCTTGCATTCTTGTCTTGGTTTTATGAGTTTATCTTGGTCCTGGTTATGTCACGGTTTATGTCCTGGTCTTATTTTGAAAATCTTGTCTTTTGTTTTCCTTTGCATCCCTGCCCTCGTGTCTCTCCGTTAAGTAGATTCACCTGTGTCTCGTCACTCACCTGGTTCTGTTTCCCTCGTCAGTCCTGTCTCTATTTATGGCTGTCGGTTCCCTGTGTGCTTTGTCGGTTTATTACCTCCTGTTAGATGTACCTTGCGTCATGTTCTTTGTGCCGTGGTCCCTGTGCTGTAAGTGTTTTTGCCGCTTTATTTTCGGACCTCTTCTGTTGGATTACTTTTGTACTTTGGACCATGTTGTGTTTACGGACTTTATAACCATACCAAGATCAATAAAACCTCTTTTCCCCTTCATTACCTCTGAGTATGTCTGCGCTTGGGTTTAACTCCTACAACATTGACATCCACACCCCAATATATATCACCATGTCTCCACTAACTCTAACAGGCCTTTGTTTTGGGGAACTCAGTAGCATTTAATCTTGACATTAGAAATATTCAACAATTCTTAAAGAAATCCTAAAACAATTATTTAGGATCCAAAACAATTCCCAGCATAATCAATCTTGCTAACGATGATGCTGAAGTGGATGTGTTTTGCATACTGCAAACGCAATCCTAAGGCCATAAGCTATTTGCAATATAATGCGTTTACATTTGCCAGTTGGTTTCTTTCTGTGCACATGTAGGCAATTGCTAGGTAATCCTCAGTAGGAAACAGTTTTACATACTGTAAGTATAACCAGTCCATTAATGTGTGTAACTGTACCATGATTTTAAAAGAGATTGCTGATGAGTTTGTTTCATCATGAGAGGAAACGGGCACACTTCTCCTGCACTGAATTTCAGTTGCTCTGCCTCAAGAAAAAATAATTCTAATGTGTTTGTATCCCTAAAACAAAGAACTGCTGACGCATTTCATATTGAGGCTTTTGTCAGAACTCCTCCCAAGCTTTCAGGTGCACTTGTTTTCCTGTTGACTGCATGGTGTATCCTTTTAAAGAACGCAAGTTATTCTTGGTGAAAGCTTCACACTAAATGCTGCAGCAGTTTTGTCAGTCCATTAGTTGTAAATAAATTTTCGACCTGCTTGTGGTGTTGGATGCAAAGTTGTTAGGATTCATCCTCTGGGGATGTTGACTATAGGTTCCAAATTTAACGGCAATTCATCTTAAGTTGTTGAGAGATTTCATTCAAAACCAACCTCATGGTGGTGCTGGATGAAAAGTCAGAGGATCACCAAAATTGTTGGGATTTATCTTCCAAGGACCATGAATGTCTGTACAAAATTTCAAGGAAATCCATCTAATAATTTGTTTCGGACCAAAGTGGTGGACTAACTGACCTCCTCTGAAGTGGCTAAAACTGTTTGATGGGCATATGACATACCAGAAATATAGACTTTGCTGTGAGTTGGCAGGCATCTTTGGGCTTCTTCCCCAATTGCACTCCATGTATTTCCTGTTATGGTACACACAGACAAAATCCTGGACTGTGGTACCAACAACACCTAGAGATAGAAAGGTGAATAAAACCAATCGATGTCAATTCATAAATTTTTACAAATATCTCATTTTGATGTTATTACTATCACCTCTAAAACCTTGAGGACTGACCTGTGCTGGGAGGTTTCTGGACCAGTTCAGTGTAGCTTGCGCTCTTGATCATAGTGCCGTTGGTGCAGGGTCCATTCAGCAAGGTGTACAGTCTCACTCTAACATCTTTCATCAGATCAAACTGGGCACTGTATGTCCTCCTAATCGTCCTGATAGCCTGCCAATCCACAAACACTGTCATTCAGATTATATGACATCCATGAGAGATACTGTTCTGGAAAAACTGACGCTTCCCTGTATGCTTGTATTCAAAGCTGATTTGTCAGAGTGGTTTGAAACAAAATTTGATACCTCAGCTATTAACTCAAAAAGATCATGCCCTGAATGATTCAAGCATCATGAGAAATGACAATATCCTTCCAAAAATAAATGCACTTTTTTAAAATGACAATGAGACTGGGTTGGGCAAAAATTATATTAATCTTCTGTAAGTCAGGGTCAAGCTTTGTTTCAGACTTTATTTCAAACATCTACAACTGAAATTGGTTGGACTGTATGAGACTGTGAAAGAGCTTCATTTATGCATAGTCATAGTAGTCTAGTAGTATCATCTGGGAATTTTATGGCTAGTCCATTCTTGGTCAAGCATATTCCAGTGTGATGACAGAGGTTTTGTTTAGATCTATGGCTCAGACATCTGACTTTTTCACATGAAAACATTGATGTATGATTATGATGTAAAAAGATAAATGGCTCCCTACACTACCTGAGGATATGGCTACAGAACTAAATCAACCTGTAGCAGATTTCCACTCTAATGTAGTGGGCTAAAGTACCGCACCTACATATGCTGATATTTTAATGATTCCAAACAGATCAAAGAATAAACCTGATACAGTTTCATACAGAACTAGTCTCCTTATTTAAATCAATGATTCCACACTGTAAAGTTCCATAATGAAAGGGATTTTAAGTTTAAGGTTACGATTCATTTTGTGAGAATATGAAAACAGACTTTTTCCACATACGTCCTTGTTTAACACAGATCTACATATTCAGTCAGGTTTGTCTGAAGTGGAGCAGCTTCCACAAAGACTAACCTAACCTGCCTGCTGCATTTGATGGTCCTTTGAGAAGGACCTGTTTGTCCACCTAATCTGAGCACAAAAACCATGTCATTTCTGCAGGGTTATACATGCAATCCTGTTGATATGACAAACATAATCTCAAAATTATTAAGATTATAAAGATTTGAATAAAATTGTAAAAAAAAAGCACTTACAGTCCAACTGTCCCTGTATGTGTCGAAGTACTCCAGCTGATACAGTTTTGGGCACTCTGTCATATTAATCAAGCTGGCTGGGGGGCTCCATGTAATCTTCAGATATCCAAGATAACCAGGGTCTAGTATCACAACGTCCTCAGGAGGATCCACTACAAGTGAAAATTATATTGATTTACAGAATATGTTGTGTGTATGTATTGCAAACCCCTTTTTAGTATGAATGTTAAAGTAAAATCTTCTCTAGCCAGGTGATTAACAGCACACAGTATAATACAATCACGTGCAACATCTCAGCAACACAAATTGTTTGTAATATTTGTGATAATTGCTTATTGAAGATTATAGTGACGTCAATTCACCACATTTAGCCTATTGCCTAAGGAAAACGAGGCGTTGATATGCTGACAACTAACACCTGATTTCTTGGAAACGTTTGACTAAAGTCGCACCTATAACTGGCAACCACCCCCTGTCTCTGCAGAACAATGTAGTTATTGTGCACCCCATTCATTTTATTGTCTGTCTGTCTGGTTTCCACGTGAAGGATTTCGCTGTGGTCGGGGGTTAAAATGATAAAAGTATAAACAAGTAAAGAGTTGCATGAGCCGAATAATAAATTATACTAATTGAAGCAAACAAATCTGCACCAACCTGTAAATCCATTGCAATGCATGCTCTCCCTCCAGGTTATTAAGAGCAGCATAAGTGTCGCGTGATGAGTCAGCCAGGATTTACTCGCCATCAGTAGCTGCACGCGTATAACCAATACTAAAAGAAACAGATTAAAGAAGTTGCAACCCGAAAAATAGAATTAAAACGTAGGCCTATATATTTTCAGAACTGCACTGAGTGAGCTCACTTTAAATTCTAATCTAAATGATTTGACAGGATAATAATGGTTTTAAAAAAGCATGGAAACAAAAAAAAAGACATCACAAAAAGACCTTAAAGATATAATGACTTTTCCCTATGATAGAAAATTAAAGAATAATATAAAATAAAATATTGCTCAGCCAAATAAAGCTAGAGACCAATGTACTTACGTTATGTTATGTGAGAGAGCGGTTTCCTTCTGAGGCAGGTTCAGCCAAAGTTTATGAGACTGACAGCGTGGGTGGACTGACCATGTATGCTCATGCTCACAAGATAACTGCAAAACTCTGACTTAAAGGGCAATTGTTTCTCCCGCAATGCCAGACACTGAAGTGAATCGGCGAGTCAGTTGCTATTTGAGAAAACGATTAGCTTCACTCTTTGCACTTGTCTTTTCATGTTGGCTCATGTCCTGTCACTGTGATTTGTGGATGAATAAAAATTCCACCGAAATTCTGCCATGTACAAACATAAAGATCATATTGCAAAATCATGAAGAAATATTGTCTTGTCTAGCCTACAATTCCGTAATTAGGAACCTCAAATTATTATTAAATCATGTGAATAACTCTATCTGAAACAATGCACATGTCAAACCCAGTGATGGAACAGATTTAAAACTTGAATTTTAATTTATTTATTTATATAGCACCAAATCATAACGGAAGTTATCTCAGGGCACCTTTCATATAGAGCAGGACCAACAAGTCCTGCTAGACCAACAAGAAAGCCCACTTCGATTGTACTGTGGTCCTTGTCATACTGTTGTCATGGGAACAGCACAGACAAATACATGTTTTATTTGATACATCAGCACCTGATGTCGACTCTACTAGTCAGCAACTGGCAATGTATGTTACCCTCCTAACCAAATCTCAATGACCCCCTTACGCATCCTGACAACCAGCCATAGCAGAAACAAAGACACGATCCCTCTCTGGCTTCCTTTCCACAAACTTTCAGTTGTTCCACTTACTGTAGGTGTCTGGACGCATATCAAACCTGGATCTTTGTGATGGCAGATGAGATCTTGAACTTGAGCCCTGCATGACATCGGTGTCTAACCATGCTTGTTTTAAAATCTTCCAAATTCTCCAAAAGAATATGTATGGGCCAAAGTGTAGAGGGAAGTGGGTCACTGCTAAGGAGTACATGCTGTATGCTGCATCCCAATTTAGGGTCTGAATCCGTCCATGGATGTCCTCCTCCTCAGATGAAGCATCTAGCATCAGTGGTGGAAAGTAACTAAGTACATTTACTCAAGTATGGTACTTAAGTACAATTTTGAGGTACTTGTACTTTACTTGAGTAATTCCATGTTATGCTACTTTATACTTCTACTCCACTCATTTTCAGAGGGAAATGTGTACTTTTTACTACATGATTTGACAGCTTTAGTTACTAGTTACTTTTCAGATTCAGATTGACACAAAATATACTCAGCAAATATATAATGTAGTTAAAATTAGCCTCACCTTTACCAGCTGCGACATTAAAGTGATATTTACACATGAATGCACCAATAATTAAAACCCAATAATATAATATATATTATTCTGAAATGGATCATGCTGCATAATGAGTACATTTACTTTTGGTACGTTAAGTATATTTTGATGTTAATATTTATGTACTTTTATTAAGTAACATTTTGAATGCAGGACTTTTACTTGTAACAGAGTATTTCGACACTGTGGCATTGCTACTTTGACTTAAAGATCTTACTTTTAAGATCCGAGTACTTCTTCCACCACTGTCAAAGCTTCACAGCAGCAGACTTGTTAAGTAAAAAATATATACAGTAGGTATACTGTTTATGTAGTTTATCACTAGAAATTTACCCTCAAATGGTTAACAAAATGGTAAATACCAGTAGTAAACTCATCAACCATAATACAGGTTGTTAACAGCAGAAAACAGTAGAGTTTACCCGACTTCATTTATTCACAGCTTTTTCATTTGTCTAGTGAATGTGATATTAATAACTGACAACCGCTTGAGGATAAAACCTTTAAATTTGACAAGACATAATTGTATTGCACTTTACATGTTGACAAATGTCTGAACACACCTTCATGGTTTCTTGATAAATGATGTGATGTAACAGGATATTATAAACTCAATCTGAGAAATCTATTTACTGTGAAAACTGATGTTATCACTGTTTGTAGACAACTATTTTGAAAGTATATCATTTTAAAGATTTTTCTGATCAGCTCTGTCTTGCTAATGTTCAGCTGCAGATGGTTCAGTCTGCACCACCCTACAAAGTCATCCACCAGGTCTCTGTATTCCTCCTCCTGTTGACCACTGATACAACCACAATGGCAGCGTCAAGGAACCTTTGCAGGTGACATGACTCTGAGTTGTAGCTGAAGTCAGAGGTGTAAAGAGTAAACAGGAAGGGGGAGCTCCTGACACATAGCTCCGCAGTCTTACAAACGTGGTCATATAATCTGTTATCCAGAAACAAGTAGAGTGTTCACCTACATGTCCCTGAGCTTATCTCTCAGGAAGGGGGCTGGTATAAATAGGGAAGTGACTGATGAGGGAATCAGAGGCAGGTGTGTAACGGGAAGCAGGTGAGAATAATCAAAGCCTGAGACACGAGGGCAGGAACCGCAAAGGCAGGAAACACAAGAACAGAACAAAGGACTAGTGGGGTGTAACATTGATGATCCTCACTGTGCTCCCAGCCCTGTCCAGGTGGGAATACGCCCAGTGTAGCAGGTAAATTATGGCGTCGTCCACTCCAATGTTCTCCTGGTAGGCAAACTGCAGGATGTTCACAGTCCAGTGCTTGTCTGACCAGGGGCCACTAGTTAACTTTATACTCGACCACACCCACATACTGTATATCGCAATGACAACATTGTCAGATATCACACTTGTATTTTTTGCTGAGGAAAAAGAAAAAAAACATTCTGACTTTCAATCCAGTCACACCTTCAGATACACATCAGCAGCCTGTTATTGTAACACATTCATTACATTATAATCAAAATCAAACACAGTCTTAAAAGTAAGCCTTACAGACACTTAAAACATCAACCCTAACAAGGTAACTATCAGAATTCAAACCACCGAGAACCACAAGGATTTGAGCCCTTGATTTACTGCACGTGCACCTCCTCGTTACTGCACGTGTACCTCCTCAGTCACAGTCTAGGTTATTAGCAACAACTGGAACCCAATGCCAAACACAAACATGGTGGATGTTGTTCAGTGGCAGCTGACTGGAAGAAACAATGAATCAAAAATGAGTCAGAAGAAACAGCTTGAGTTGCACACACGGACACACGGATGTCTTCACACTTCTAAGGAAATCCAGTTCCAGGATAGTGCTCTGCTGGTTAGAGATGCATGTAATAAAGACAAGACAGACTGAGCTGCAAAGAATTTGACTTTATTTCATATTGACCACGTTTGTTTGTTTTTTTAAGAAATCCCTGGAATTTATACAGATGATATGTACAGAGGTTCAGCTTCAGCCATTCGGTATTCTTGCATGCATTAGACTTGTTTTAAAATACAAAAAGCTTATATACATACGTTTGAAATTTCTTGGCAGTGTAGTATTTAGACATTTCACTGTTTTCTTCACCAGTACAGATACTGCAGAGTCAGCACCTCTACAGTATCTGTAAAGGTGCTGACTTCTCCATGTTGCAGAGATCTCTGAATAGTCATTACGTTTTGTTGCAGGTGTCGTAAACGGAGTGTCACTTGGTTCTTTCTCAGAAACAAGCAAACTTGCTCCCAGGCCTCATAAAATACCTTCCCCGACACCCATTTATTAGTCGGATCTGTACAACAGAATAACCAAACATAAAGAACACTATGTTACACAGATGATAACACAAAAAAAATGCCAATCAGCTATTACTTTTGATCAATAGAAGTTTCACATACTGTATGATTTCCACCTCCAAACAGAGCAAACATTTTAAAGGATAGGTTCACATGTCTTACGTACGTTAAGAGAGTTATAAGTCGTTACAATCATTCCTCCAGTCCATACTGGCCCTGAAGAAATCCCTTTTTGATGGGATTATAGTGTAAAGGATGGGGAACAAAATCCACAGTCCTCATTCTGTGTAAAAACGCTTTTTAAAGTTCAGCCAAAGCTAATGTAAGGCTTCAGCAGTCTGAGTTAGATAAATCAATTGGGTATCTTCCAAAGTTACAGTCTTTTTAGCACGAAATTCCCTCTTTGTGTCTCTGCCAAAGTTCAACAAAGAAACACTGTTTGTGGAAACATGATGAAATTTGGCTGGCTCAGGCTCATTGTATATATATGGGGATGTGATGAAATAATGTGAACGTGTCCTTTAAACAAAGACTTAGCAACAGCTTCTAAACATACAATCACACTCTATGTAATATTTAATATTCAGTTTGAAAGTTGTTAAACAAACCATCTCAATACTCTTGATACAAGTCCTGCAGGAGCAGAGAGAGAGAGAAAGAGAGAGAGAGAGTGTGTGTGTGTGTGTGTGTGTGTGTGTGTGTGTGTAATTTGCATCATGTAGGCTCGATGGCATGAGCTCCATTAGTAGATATCTGTCTACAGTGTTGACAGTGAAGGTTGCAATGAAAGGATGCCTTCGTGATTTGGCCCATGGTCAATTTACAGTAAAACAATGAACGGGCTACGTGGCATGCAGGTAAAACAAGAATAAGGCATCAATGTGGTGACCTATGACAAAATAGTTACACTGCATACAAACAGAAAACAAACCAAAGTCATAGTTGTTCTGCTCTCCTTAACAGATGAATGAGTCATCTCATCTTTTAGGGTGTGAACTAACAAAGAACTGAAGGAAACCTAATCTAGTCAGCTGCTGAGAGGGACGCCCCACACTGCTACTAACTAAAACATTACATATTCATTTGAACTTCAACAGCATGCATGTACCAGCATGTGTGTGAGTTAATGAAAAGATAAACACTAAAAGCAATTACAAAGAAAAAATGCAGGATCAAAAAGGAAACAAAGATGCACGATATTCACTTGAATAAAAATACGTGGGAAGACATATCATGCCCAGGCATGCAGTGTGTGATACCATGGACATAAAAAAAAAAAATTAACACAAGAACATGTTTCTTCCACCAGCTATAAAATAAAAGACAGCTGTGAATTGCCACCATTACAAGGACAAAGAGCTTTCAGGGTGTTTTGATTCATTCGGTGCCAGTATCATGAAAATGCATTAAAATTCAAACTCAATCCCAAAGTTGTACTCATGTCTTTTCACCTTTCCACTAACCTCACCCAAAACATAACGTAACGGTGAGTCATTTGGAAAACTCAAGACAATGTGCAGTAATGTTAGCGAATGTCTTGAAACGTCATTTTTAGGCCTCCTAAACCCTTTTTAACTTTTGACCAGAAAAGTGTCTGAATCTGAACCCCCAATATTTGACAGCAAACCTGAGGTAGGTTACACATCAGTTCAATTTCTTCATCGTCTCTAAACCTGTAATAATAGACAGGTGAAGATCATGAAAAGTTACAATGGTACCTTCGGTGATAATGCCTTTGCTCTGTGACTCTTGTTCAGATATAGCCAGCCAGCTTCTGCAATGCTAACAAAGCGCTGTGTGCTACAATTTCGAGTTTATTTTTCAGATTTGACATCTGCTTGTGTTTCATAATAAATGAACATTTCACATGGCGATAAATGCAGTCAACAATGGATCAGAAGACAACACCTTAACCTACAGTACACTAGTGTCATTCATAGACATTCATAGGGATTTTCTGCCTAAGGACAGAGTGTAACATGACTCTAAGAGGATCTCACCATATTTTACACTGGAGGCATCATAACCTGGAAGCCCTGTATTATTTTGTATCTCTGTGGTATCTCTTCTTAGGAAAATTACAGCACAAAGGCAGTCAATACAGTCCATTCAGAGAAATCAGAGCTTTTCAGGAACTGTATTCAGGGTGGGACATGCAAAGCAATAACAGTGATTGTTGCTGATTCATGCTAGTCATGCCAGAGTCAGTGGACTAAACCATGGAGTTGTTTAACATTGATCATTGAGTTCTGACTTAATTCTCCTCCAGTATGGCAACCAATCAGAGCTGTAGCTCATCAGCAGAGAAGCTGCTTGTTGTTACACAAAATCTAAAGTATCCTCCAAAAAGAAGTACAGGGAAGTGATGTGCGAAGACCATAGACTGTATATAAAGATGGATGACGCGTCTCCACTTCCTCCTACTGTTCAAAAATGAAGCCAAATATCCCGGATACAGGAGCTGCCTTCTTGCGCTGGTGACGTAATTTGGATAGTGATCCAAGGTGGAGCCGCGGCTTCGAGTTCCCGCCTATACACCCGCCCGAACCGCTCGCGAGCACCCTCACAGTTGTCAATCATGACGTCTCATTTATAGCATAAAATAACTAAAACCAAACTTAGCAGAAAAATGAAGTATTGAACATCAGCGCGATAAAAACTACCTTAAACGACAGAAACGATCTTTGAAACAAAATTATTTGACGTGTACTTTGACTTTTCAGTTTGGCCCATGTCCCATCTGCTAACATGGTGGGGGTGGGATTTATGACCAAAGCCAGCCACCAGGGGGGCGATTGAGATGTTTTGGCTTCACTTTTGGGGACTTTTGGGGACTTTCATGTCGTCCATCTTTATATACAGTCTATGGCTAAAACTATTACATGGATTTTTACAAAAAAAAATTGTGGGTGCATTTCATAAACTTAATAGTGTAATAACATAAGAGTGCAGAAAAACCAAAGAATACCCCTCCTTTAAGGCACAATAAGTTGTGTTGTACAATGCTGTTTAACATGATGATATTTGTGGACTTAATGCTGAAGTGGCATTAAGTACTGTTCTCCTCCAAGATGTTTCAGCTACATAAACAATATACTAATATTATAGCAGTTTTTGCATCATGATTAGCTATGTCTTCATCAAAATTTTGTGTCAACTACAGGCTGCCATAGCTGAACCTGCAAAGCCTTTGCCATAGCCAGAGGTCATTTAATTGATGTCATATCAACGTGTCACTGATAGAGGTCAATACAGGTCATGAAGTCCTCAGCTTCTCTTTAAAGGTACATTTTAAAATACAGTTTCACATGTTAGAGATGTAATTTTAAAATGAATGGTGCACCACAGTTGTCTGGACTAACATGTCAACCACCTGAAAAGAAATAAATAAATAGGAATAAGGAACTAATAATGCAGATTTAATACATAAAAGGTCAAAGTAAGGGTGCAACTTTATGAGTAGTTTATGAGTTCTGTTTACTAACTTGAATTTTCAGTTTTGAATATCCTTTGTGAACCTGCCTTTGCGAACCTGATCAACTCTTGTGCAATGTTTATCCCGGAATCAAGCCTCTATTACGTAGGTACCATTTATGCTGTCAACACTGTTGTCATCTCTACTGACAAATGCATGAAAATATTTGTCTTAAATGAGTGATACTCATGTATCATCATGCTAGACTATTTAAAATATAAGCAAGCGTGACTGCTGTCACTAATGCATCGTAAATAACACTTCCAGCTGTTTTCAGTCATTTTCTAATTTCTGGCCACAGAGAGTTGACCAGGAGCAAACAGTAAACACATGTGAGATCTAAATGTTTAGTTGTACCGCACCTGAACGTGTTGTCAGGGTTAAGACGCACAAAGCAACAACATATAAATATAAAACAAATTAATAAATACATAAATAATTTCATCTCCCTGAAAGAATAACTTGTATCAGAAACCACGTACAGCAGGGTGGCCTGGTAGTAAGATAAGACTGTGCCATGTGTGGAGAATTTGCAGGAGTGACTTAGCAGCACTAAGCAGCACTGAACCCCTTCACCCAGAACCCTCCACTCACAAACACATACAGTATAAACACGTTGCATCTTAGGTTATGCAAAGCAGTAAAATCCTAACTGCTTTGTGTCTAACATGGAAAACCCATGCTCTGAACGCCACAAAAATGGCAAGTGATAATTGGCAATGACTGGGAAGAAAGTATAAAAGCTTTAGAAAAGTTAGAATACAGAATATTTCAAAAACAGAAACCTTGCATGTACAATGAAAAAAATGCTACAAAACAGGACCGTAGTGCTTTTGGCCACAGCCAAGCACATGTTCTCACAGTGGTCAAATGTCACTTCTCCTGGTGCATGCAGGTTGGTGTTGAGAAAGAACTTGTAAGCAGTTACACATGATTTGTACATTAGTTTAAAAATGTTGAAACCACACCAGAGCTTGTGGGAAAACAGAAGGCAGAATGTCTACTGTAGCATGAACTCACGCTTTTCAGAGGCAAGCCTTTCATTCTCCGTCAAAAAGCAGTAGGGATGTGATTGCTCAAATGCAATGCTTCGCAAATGAGTCACCACTACATATGAATTAGGTTTGGCTGCTGAAAAGAAGATACAGTAGGGACCTGATGCAAACAATGTAAAAAAACAAAAAAAAAAAAAACAGAACACTTATAAATTCAAAAATGAATTTTCATGGGAAAAATAAATTCCACACAAAGAAGAAAAACCCAAGAGTGTAAGAACCCCTTGAGGTCAGTCAGTGGTGTGTGGCTGCGAGGCCAGCGTGCAGCTTATGTCTCTTTAGTGAAAGAGTGAGTTACATGTCTGTCATCGCCTCACTGCCAATGTCTCTGACAACAGCATGGAAATGTTGTCAGTACTGGCACCTGCAGGCTCAATAATCACTGAGCATGTTGAGAGGGATGTACAGGTCTTCCTATAGACCCATTGTCATGTCTGTCTCTCCTTGGCAAGTCCAAACTGTGCAGCTCACACAGGAAACACACAGTCACATTGCTAGTCCACACACATACAGGAGGACCCCAGTAACTAGGAACAGGATACAAGTGAAAATGTGATGGACAGGAAGTGGGTGGCGGCTGACATCATATAAAGAGACAGAGGTATTTCTCCCTCCTGTCTCCTGTTTCAGTCAGGCAGAAGCAGACTCCCAAAGACCCACTGGCCACTGGGTCCTCGCCCCGGGGGGCTCTCTGGTCCCTAGCGATGGTGTGTGGGTTTGGGCTGGGGAGAGGGGTTGGCTGGATGACTGCAGGTTGGACACAACATTCAGGCATGTGTCAAACAGCTGACAGTTGAGTGGGCTTCAATGGAAGCAGATCCAGCAGAGCCTGGACAGTCACACCCACCTTCACCAGACCGCGCTCTTCTAGGATGTGATGGGGCAGACACAGCTTGTCCTGAGTTAGCAGAGAGACGTCTTTCGTCAGTTACCGTCAGCAAAAGAGACAGGTGTGGCTTACATAGCTTCTCCTTTCCCTCATTATTTAAAGGGTTTGTTCACTCAAATGACAAAAAAAGACTTTCCCACTTACCTCTTGTGGTATGTAACAATGCAGATTTATGTGCTGAGGTTTTATTCATCTCTGAGATTTCTATGATCTATCATCATCATAGATTCTCTGACTGTGTTATGTTTAATTAATTTGCATGTAAATGTAAATTATTGCTAGTTTTTCTTGGGAAAACGTGGGACTTTCTCAAGGATATTTGTGGTTGACTAAAGCATATTTATGAGATTTCCTGCACCCCAATAACAGCACAGTGTTTCATTTTCTAACACTGATTTGCATTTCAGCACTTTGTAAAGGACCAGTTCACTCAAAACACACACAAAAACATTTCTTTCTTACACAATAATTTCTGACTTATCATTATTGTCATGCAGATAGTTTTGGGTGCAGTGGTTTTAAGATATTTGTCTCTGAGATTTGTGCACCAGCACCTTAAATGAAATATCATTGACCTCCATTGTATTGGGTGAAGGCAGAAACCCCAGTGACGGCTATCTCTATACTTATACTTGGGCAAATTACATCAAAACTATGGAAATCAGAAAAGGCTGTATCTTATATGCAACTGAATAACTGAAATGCAATGTCAAAATCCTGATCATTTTTTTCGGGGTTCACAAAGTCAGATTAGGCCAATATTCAATATACATTCAACTGGTCATTTTCTTATCTAAAAATTCAAGTCAAGTCAAAAAATGAAGGCACCAAAATTCAAGATGAAAATTTCAAATTTGAACATTTGGTCTACTGAAGATAAGCAACATAATCGAGCAGACCTCTGTCCTATCAGGTTACGTTCTGTCAGACATGTGATCCAAGAAAGAGAAGTTCATATGAGAGACTGGAAACCCCGGGCACTTGAATTTTCTATCTGCATTTGTGAATCTTAAAAGTTAATGTTTTTGACATTGCAAAACTTTAAATTACCTTCCTCACATTCAATTCAAACCACATAAATTCACATAGATGGTAATCAAATTAAAATATTTCAATGCTATACATTTAGTGGTATTTGAATGTCCTTGTTCAGTTGAAAATGAAAATGTGAATTATTATTGCCTTTTTTGGCTTCCATACAAACCATCTGTGTGGGTCGATACCACTCCAGGGAAGTAAGAATATATGTGTTTTTGTAATTTGGGTGGACTGACCCTTTAATTCCATTTGTGTGGAGGTAATTTGGTTGAGCCCTGCATTTTCTGCTGAGCTTTTTCCAGTACAAGTTTCAGTATGTGATGAAGTTTAAGAATGGCTCATATTTAGATTTCTATCAGTATTTACTGCAGTATGATATATAAATAACTGTCTTGTAGTAAGAATTTAAATAATTATTTGTCAAGCAGATCTTTTCAAAGGAAAAGATAATTCATTTTCTTTTTATTTACATTGGCTGTGGGATAAATGTTCCATCAGTGGGAGGTGTATCTAAATACATGTGCAAATCAGACCAGTGAGTATGCATGACAGAACTTGCAGAGAACTTTAGTACAATCAGTTATTGCAGGTTTGTAATTCACTGTGTTTTCCAGAGCTCAACAGTTGATATCATTGGTAGATCATAAATATGAGAACAAAAACATAAAGCTGTATATACACTGTAGTAAGTAACACATGAACGAGAATGATGGATTTATATTATTATTACCTGTGGGACACCCAGCTTCTTACAGGCATCCAAGAAGTTCTCCACATTCCTACGGCATTTAGCCATGCTAAGCTTTGGCTGGAGGCCAGAATATCAATCATGTTAGAAATTAAAAGCAGAAACAAAAATATTTCATGAAGATGTAAGGTTATGTAGGTTTTGTAGGCAACAATGCATATAACTACTCCCAACTATTAACTCCATAAAGTGAGAAACTTACCACTGCAGGAGACGGCACATGGATGCTGGCGACAGACCGAGGACAAATGTGATTGGCTAGATGGCAAAGGACAACCCCGTCCATCAGAGCAGCTCCAACATCTTCTGGGAGCAACACCTTCAGTCTGCACTCAATGTTCTGCAAACACATTAGCAATGGACCAATGACATCACTGTCCTCTAACAAAAAAATCCATATTCTGGTTGAAAAAGGAGTCTTATTTAGTTATTTTTATTAAATTATTTACACTGAGTTCCTATTTCCTCTCCAGAGACTTTTCTGTTCTTTATTTACCAGGAAGGTCCCACTGAGACACAGCAGACTCTATTTTAATCAAATTGGTATAAGCACAAATGCAAGTGCCTAAAAGGCAGAAAATGCATGTGGGTGTGACCAGCACTACACTGTGTGAGTTAGTCATATTTTACAAAATAACGTCACTATTGTAAATATTGTGAGAAAAGCTGTTAATGTGATCATATAAACTGCTCCTGATAATAATCCTGTTTACCAGAGAAAATGGTGTTTAGTGTTTTGCTTTAAGAAAAAAAGTCATATGGTATTTAGTGGAGTTAAGGTGCTTCCAGTACATCTGAGGATTTGCTATTCTCGGCCCGCAGTTCTGTTATTTAGTACCTGGTATTCTCTAAGACTGCAGATGTAAATGAGCCCAGCCACATCATCTGATCTGTTTTAATTACTCTTCCCACAAGAGGAAGGCTATACTATGTGAGGAAATATTAGTTAAATAGTCTAATGTTGTCAGTTCAACAAGAAGACCAGTGACTGAATCAACATATGAGAATTTTGGTGGTTCTTAAAACTTTAAAACTCCTTTGACCAGATTATTGCTTTAAACAGATAAGAAAACTATGGCCTATTAATTGACTATTTAACTGGCTAATCGCTCAGTTGTCATCATGTGACCCGAGTATGGAACTTTGGTTCACACCACTCCAGTTTTCCTCTCCATGGCAGTCCTGTACTTGGCTCTCAAGAGGTCTTGGGGCATGTGATGATGAGAACTGGGCTATCTCTATCACAACTGAGATAGCTCCATCGGCTGAGGAGGACTGCGAGATGTGGCTGAAAGCCCTGGGAAAAAGCTCAGAAATGGATCTTGAATTATGGTTTTTTTTTTTTTCTCAAACTACTGTTTCCAATGTTCATACTCAACATATCACACGTACCAGACCTGGAAAATATATATATTTAAGCAGGAGGCCAATGAGGGAAACAGAAAGTTAAACTCATGTAAATATTAATAGACTGTTGCATTGCTGCACTTTAGTCTTGTGTTGTTGTGGTGCTGAATGGAGAGCTCCTGTAAAGTTACCTCATTTGCAATATTCTTTACAGGCTGTGTGTCTGATAAAACAGTGCAGCATATTTTACATCTACTTTTAAGCAGCTATTTGTTTACATTTTTCTTCCTTCCTCCCATATTTTGCATCTAAATGGGAATGCCATGAAATACATATTGCATGAGCCCAAACAAAGCTATGTTTGTTTTTCCCAACCTTGGCGTGACCCTTTAGTAAATATGGAACATAATTTGACTGTATAGCTCCAAAAGAAGGGCTTCAAATAAATATCACCCCCATGTTGAATATGTTTTTGGAACAAAAGTACCTCAGACACCCTCTACAATTCCCTGACTGTCATATGCATGATGAAGAAAGACATTTGGTAAATGGACTTTTACTTATATAGCGCTTTTCAACCGTTGAAATGGTTCTCAAAGTAACAGTAATTTAAGCTCTAACAGTAGTCTAATTCACCCATTCACACACCAATGGGGACACAGCTGCCATGCTGGCCTCCACCAGGGGCAACTTACGGTTCAGTGTCTTGCCCAAGGACACTTCGACATGTGGACAGGAGGAGGCGGGATCGAACCACCAACCCTGGGGTTAATGGACAACCGCACTACCCTCTGTGCCACAGCCGCCCCATTTTGTGTGATTTCCATGTTTCACAGTAGCCAAAGGCATAACTGAATTTCGCTAAATGAGTCTCAACATCTTTTAGTGTCCAAACATTCTTGCAGATCAAGTTCCAGAGGGTGTAAATTTATCACAGTAGGCATAAGATTGAATCTGGATCTGTGCACAGTATCTGTCAAAAAAGAAAGCCTGTTTGTTCTTGTACATGAGGTTTGATGGGCACTGTCATCAGCAAAGACCAGATCCTGCAGCTATTTGGTCAGAGTCCAATGAATACATCTTAGTTTATCTGACAGGTGTTTGTCACTATGATCCAGTCAACAAATCTTGGTATTGATGTTAATAATTTCAGAAGGAATTTTATTGAAGTCAATGGTCTACTATGTGTTGTTTATTTGCACACTATGAAATGCTTTCTTGCTTTTTCTATAAAGGGGTTTGTTGCCTTTTGGTGTTTTCTAAATGTGAAACTCTGGTCCATGCATGCTCTTTCTTTTCTGAAACTCGCCTGCTTCTGTGTGACCTGAATTGTAGAGCACTTTCCTGAGACTAGAAAGTAGTGTAATTTCTCACCAGCTATGACAATGATTTTATTGAGATTGAAAGTTCATTCCTGACCTTGGAAACAGTCAGCAACTGTTAAATGACCCGTCAACATAGATGGTTATATTGTGAAAGAAGTCAGTTGCGGGTTCACCAGTAAAGGGAATGTCTGCTGTATTCTTCTGATCATGGAAAGCATTGCCTGTGCATGACTTGCATTCCTTTTGTTGCTCTTGTTCCTTCTCGACTTTGAAACAGCCTCCCACACTTTGTCTCCTTTTACACTGTGACTCTATTATGCCCTATTTTTCTTTTCTTCCCTCTGTAAAACACTTTGCAACTACTGCTCTGGAAAGTCCTACTAACCTGTAAATAATGTTTGCTTGCTTCAGCAAAATCAGGTCATCTTAACCTGGGAAATGGCATGCAGGCATAAAGTACAGTCCCGAACATTTGTCAGCGGTGTTATATTATCTGATTGTCAAGAATGAGATGGGTTGAGCACATCTTTAATGTGTTTCCGTACACTACACTATTGTATTTACCATGAAGCTACCTATTGAGGCTGTGAAAAGTAATGAGAGGTTGAAGTTCCTGTCATTATCTGGGTGATCTCATATGTGGCACTGAGGTCTCTGTGGCTTGTAGCTTTCTCTGCTTCCTCCTCCTCCTCTCTCCTGGTATGTGACCTCATGTCTCTATTGGTGTTCTTCTAGACAATCTGTATCACCTTAGAATCATATTTTTAATCGTTTTTCCTTCCCCTATCTTGTTTGTTTAGCTTTGGTTTTAAACCAAGGACAAATAGCTCTTTTCACATAGTTTAGGTGTGTCTGACTGCCTGTACTGGGATCTTGCAAGCAGATACTCAGCCTCGTAAAAAAGAGAGAGAGATCACGGAGGCATTAGCACCAGTGTACAAGACAGGCCAATTGAACTACACAGCATTAATAATAATAATAATAATAATAATGTGGTAAATTTGTCCATTCTTTGTCTGCATAAAGTTTTCTTTGTCCTTTTCTTGTGGGAAAAGATGGTACCATCAATGACCAAGCTGTTACTCATTTACAGTCAATTAAGCATCCTAATCTCCATCCATGGCTGCCCGTTGTTTGTTCAAACGTTCTATTATTAGGCCCCATTTTCGCATTCATGTCAGCAATTATAACATATTTCTTTGAGTGAAATATCATTCAGTTTTTCTGGAAACAAGATATGTCCAAACGCATTACAAAAACATTTCAGTAAGATACAATATCACGTAAAAAAAATAGTTTTTGTATACTTCTAATTTGACTAGTTTAAACTTTAACCAACCAAGCTGTGGCTGGAGCAGACAGTGTGCTCAATAATATTTAACTATGTATGTTAAAGGTATCCTGTGGAGTTTATTACATTTAGTAGCGCTATGGAGCAGTTTTTTGATGAGTGGGCCCCTTCTTTGTATGCGCACGAGGACACACATGCATGTGCATGTGGGTGACACAACATTCATTCCTGCCAGTGTTTTCACACTATTCCAGCGATCGACAGTTGGCGGTTATGTGCCAACAAAGACAAGGAAGACTACAAGCTAGTAAACATGTATGTAACTGATGTAATGTTTTATGAGGAAGGAAATGCACTCAACACGTTTTTTAGACCTCGTGGATACACACAGTGCGTTTTGGTGAGTAACAATGAATGTAAACATAACTCTTATACTTTACAAGAAAACTCCTCAGGGCACCTTTAAAATGGCAAAGTCTGGCTCCACAAACAATGTTCAGCCGAAGAGAATATAAGTGGTGACTCATCCTTTACGAGGAACACCAGACACAATTAAGTACATACTGACAGGTGAACTACCTATTGAATATAGGTAGGTAAACTTATGAAGGAAAAACATTCTTCAACAACACATTAGAATGTGAATTGTGCATGTTCACACAAGTTATATTACACTTTTTTATATTACTAATTTTCAGTAATCATCCTGTCATTCGTGTCAACACGTCAAAAAATAGGAGCCTTTTTTCAAATTATATC
Organism: Maccullochella peelii; assembly: GCA_002120245.1. Classification (NCBI taxonomy): domain Eukaryota; kingdom Metazoa; phylum Chordata; class Actinopteri; order Centrarchiformes; family Percichthyidae; genus Maccullochella; species Maccullochella peelii. The sequence continues at coordinate 144,723 of LKNJ01001862.1, read as the reverse complement.
CTCCTCCTCTATAAGAAGACTTGGCAGCCCAACAAGTCCTCTTTCTAGTAGTGCTACATTATGAGTATCAACTTTTACTGCTAATCATAATGTAGCACTGCTAGAAAGAACGTAGTTTAGTACTACATGAACTACTACGACTGCTATAAAACTACTCTCTTGTAGAGTTGATACAGAGTACAGTATGACTCAACTTCTTAGTAACCAAGTGCAGTTGTGACACACAATCCTCTGGACATTTGATTTAGATTTAGTCACTTATTCATTTAAAGGTGTAAACACTGGAACAAAAGCAGGATCTGGAAGGTTTTGGCCTGTGAGTTACTCAATGCTTTGTGTAAAATGCAAAGGGATAAACAAGCTGTGAGGATCCTGACCTGCCGTAAAAGTCCTATCTGTTCCATTTCCTCTCTCAAGTGCTCCATCTTCCTCCTCATAGTGAAACTGGGGTCTGTCGAGGTGTACTCCTGACGGCTTCCTCTGGTGAAGGCTGAAATAATACAAGCGCACTGTTCTGAGTTCCAGATAACACAGTCTGCAAAATAATAGGTACTCTTACAGGGACCAAAAGCAAAGTGCTCTGTTTGATGTTATCCAAGCAAAAAATCTGAGTCATCTGTGTTATCAGAAAAAAGGCGACGCCGCCAAAGCTACATTCTGTAGATATCAAATATCATTGCATTTTTATGTCTATGGTTTCTAGAAATTGTCGAGGTGTGGCTCATACTCCTAAGGGTAAGCTTATTCTTAATCTCTTATTCTTATTTAAAATCACATCTCCCATCCAGTCCAGTCATGGTTCCAGCTTCTCAAAAATGAGGATTAGCTTTGACTGTTGGTCAGATAGAACAAGCAATTTGAAGGTGTCACTTTGGTTCTTCGTAACTGTAATGGACATTTCTCACTATTTTCTGAAGTTTCACAAACAATTAATCGATTACAAATAATCAGCACATTAATCCATAATTAATCCATCTTCTTTTATCTTTTTATTCTTACTTATTTCAACTATACTTGTTTACTTTTAAATCTTGTATCTTTTGTGGCGCTCACCTGTATATTGTAAATCTTTTTACCTTGCTGTATTTTTATTGGAGCTAGCAGAGTTTCAGGAGCAGGACCACACCTCAAACGGGCCACTTCTGGCATTCTTATAAATACCCACCTAACCCTCTCCTCCTCTTTCCATCTCGCATACTCCCCCCGACCCCGTTTTCTCTTCTTGTTTCTTCCTCTCCTTCCCACTTTCCATATAGTAGAGGAACTATGGCCCCTAAAAGTTAAGATACCCCTACCCGAGGTAGAACAAAGCATCACTGCTGTTTTTACAGATAATTATAAATCAAGAATGATAAAAACATATTTCCATGGTTTCTTACAAAAGGAGATTTATTAGTGCACCCAAACACAGCTCATGAGGAAATGCCAACAGTCATCAGTCCTGCTACTACACTGATATAGAACAGATCAACAGTTCCTCAGAAACCCTCCCCACTTCCAGAGAAAGGACACTGGGACTCCACCTAAAATATTTTGGCTTCATGTGAAAAGGAAAGTGTTGACTGATATGAGTCTGGGTTACAATGGAGCGCTGACTCGGTGTTTATACAGCTGCACCAAATATAGACTAATTTAGCTAATCCCATTGATAAGTAGTAAGAGACTGTTTTCTAAACCAAAATGTAATTCTCAAATATTTTTTGCCTTTAACCAATTTTAAATTTTTACTTAAGCTTCTGGATTTATCAAGTCATAAGCGTTTACATCCTTTCTAGTATCTATTTCTTTATTATCTTCAGAACAGGTCATGCAAATGGACGTGGACTGTTTCCTCACGTACTGTACATGCATGGGCGATATCATACATTTCCACCACACATTTAAAAGATCATAACCCTGTGGGAGGCTATCTTAAAACCCGAGTTCCATGATTATTACTGCAGTGAAAAGGAAAAACACTGAGCCAGAAAGTGAACACAGTAGAGGTCGTACAATAAGCACGTACCTGATCTTGGCTTTAGTCCAAACACTGTCAGAGTGGTGCTGAAGTCGGTGCTGCGCAAGCCCTCCTGCAGACAAAACAATCAGAAGGCTTTGCCATAGAGCTGGAGGTGCTTTGAGATGATAAGATATTTAGATTTTTATCCACACAGGATGTTTCTCACACAAACCTCACAGTCGTCATTCCCACTGGAGTTTTTCCGAGAACTCTGACACTTGTACTGCGAGGAAAGGAAAAACATGTTCTTTTTAGGATAACTGTTTTGCTTAATTTCTGTTCATGGTCTCCGGTTGGACAGGTTCATCGTACAATTCATGTTGTAGATATCATACTGACGTACAGTACATACTATGGGAAGGATGATAATGATAAAAGAGTGGCCTATGATCATCATACCTTTTTTCACTATCATCTTTAATCAAAATAAATGTACAATCAAACTTTGATAAAACCTGGGACTTTCTCAAGGATCTTTGTGGTTACCTGTTACACATGTATGAGAGCTCCTGTTTTCACACCACTGTTTAAATGATCAGTTCTTCCAAATCACACAAAAACATGTTGATTCCCATCAGTAATGGTATCTAACAATGTTGTGGTTTTATTGGCCCAGGTTTTGAGATACCTTCTAACTTCTGCTCTGACCGCTGTGACTGCTGTGTGAGAGGAGAAAGAGGAGAATGGAGTTCGTGGTGCTCAAAGAATTTGAAAAAACTCAACAGCAGTGTGTTTTTCAAGAGACAATGTCCCAGTTACTCTGGAGAATCCACAGGCCTCATTGCGAACAGTTCTTATTGGAACAAACAAAGAAGTAGGCCCCATAAAAACTGTGTCCTCAGTGAGGTCTGTGGGTTGTCTGGAAACACGTTGCTGATACATTTTTCAAATGTAACCTTTCAGTTCTGTGAGCAACACAAACAAAAACCCGATCATTTCCATAAACTGCAGCAGCAACAGGTATTTTACAGATGGATCTCAAATCTTATAAAAACCAAAAAAAACTCCTTGCATGCTTTAGACCAATAGAAGCAAGAGAGAAATGCACAACTAATCATCAGATTATCCTCAGGAAACGAATGAGATGAGTTCTGCATAAAACCCATTACACCAACCATGAATTACACCGCTGCAATTGTGGGGAGACAGCTGCACGCTAATACCTTCAGATAATCTTTTCTCAGGTACTTGTTCCTCCTGCGATCTTCATTCTGATTGAGGACAGGTGGGACTTCGGGCCACTTTGGCTCTGAATCTGACTGATCTGCCTTCAGGCTGCCATCAAAGGAGCAGGAAGAAGAAGGCTGTAAAAGCAGACAGTTAAAATGAAAATCATTCTCTGCATCCCCCACAGAGAAAACATCACATGAGGAATGGGAAGCGTGACCACAAACAAAGTAACTGATAGAGATGAGAAATTTGAAATATCACATATTTCAAATTTATACCTATACCTGTCCACTCAGCACTGAAGCTCCACTACTTCCTTCATCCAGAGAAGCACTAGAATAAAGACACGTCAGATGACTATATTTGTTGTTTCACATTCAGATAACATTAAAGACACTAGGGGCCTCGTGCAAGAACCTTTTCATATTATGATCCTAAATGTCTCTCTCTGGTAACGCTTTTGAGATAATATATACAGTATATTCTCTGGAAATACACACTGCTGTGTAAAAACAAGTGTTTTTCCCATTTGGAGAAGGGCAGACCTCTTGTGAATTCCGTTCGTACCAACAAGAAAATTCTAAATTGGTGAATCCCATAAGTTTTCTGGAGTACCGCTTCACAAATCTGTACGAGTGGTTCTGGCATGAGGCTCAATGTCTGATGTCTGATTAACCTGAACATGGTTTCAAAAAGCTAACCAAAAGAGGTTAAAAAGTTAACGATTTATACTGAAATGATTTATCAAGCAGAAATACCAAACACTGTCCGTATTTTGGCATATAGACTACACCATAAATCATTTAACTAAAAAAAATAGTCAACGGATTAATCAATAGTGAAAATAATTGTTATTTGCAACCCTGTAAAACATGTCTTACTACAGCTTACTAGCTGTATTTGGCCATAATATTAGGATCTAATGTAGTCTATTATATCATATTAAAAGTGACACATTCCTCTCAATTTAATGTTTTCCTTTATTGTACTTTTTTGTTAATAAAACTAGTTGGAAATAGGCTACAATATATTTTGTGTTTTTCATCAGACAGCAGAGATACATTACAGTATTTAACAATTATAGCAGAGCTTCCTGGTCGTCATTTCCACATGCCCTCTACAAGGGCTCCACTGTAAATGTGTGCAGGACTGAACATGTGGTACAGTACATACCTACGAGCAGTCTGAGGCGGGGGCCTCGGTTTGCTGCTGGAGCTTCCAGAGTGACTAAGGAATCTGCAGAAAGAAACAGATGTTGGTGCAACAATAACTGTGACAATGGCGGTGACTCATATTACAGGATGCATATGGGTTTGTCTATGACTTGCGGTTTACAAATGGAAAAAATATAACAACTGGGATGAGTCATATTCAATGGAAATTTCACCAGTTGAGCAACAAAGGACAATTCATGTGCACAGTGGATGGACTGTATTTAAAACTGTTTCTTTATAGCCTATTTCATTTTAACACCTATCAAAGTTTGCATAAACCAGCTCATGGAAAAAGTGAGCTAATTCCACTTCTAAAATGGAAACATTTTCATAAATTCAAGCATAGAAACAGCTTTGATTTCCTCATATTCATTCATATAGGACAAAAACAACGACTATAAAAAACCTAATGAAGCCTGTATGGGAATGTATGTTACGGTAGATACAGAAACACACCCGATGCCTGCCGTGTCAGTGTGTTTGTACCCAAAGTGACGTACAAACTATCTGTACATGATGCTAAAAAAAAAAAGTACTACCTGTGTGCCCGGCCAGTCACTCTCCGTCGGTGAATAAGACTCTCGGCTCTGCAAATTAAGGACCGTCGCCTGGAAGCCGTACATCAAATGTGCCGCAGCCGTGGTGAGGGAGAAAGCAGGGCAAAAGAGACGATCAGGAAAAGACAGACAAGAGTGGACAGAGAGTAAGTGGAGTGATGCTGACAAGGATTTGAGTTGCAGAGGTGAAAGAGGTAAAAGGGTGATGATATTGCAAAACACAGAAAGAATCCACAAACATGATGATGAAAGGATCTTTTCACAAGTTGTACAGTTCTACAGTTTCAGCCTGTGAAGTCTAAGAAAGCAAACAAATACCAGATTTCAGTAAACAATCAGACATAACAGCACATGGGCAGGAGTAAGAAGAAAGTAAGTAGTGCATTTAAGCAGTGCAGCAGATGGAGATCTAAACTAATGGCAGTGCAGAGTGGTTCAGTAAGTATGGGATGGCTTTTGTTTCTAGAAGAAAAAGGAGAACCGCACACCTATTCTGCTGCTCCTGCTGCAAAAGCTGAACAGCAATTTTCCTCAGATCCAGCACTTCCTTCAGCTCATCATCCTCTTCCTCAACTAGCTGCTCCTTATCAGACCTGGGAAAAGTTCAGAATCAAAGCTATTACCATCAGAAGCTGTACACAGCTTACCCATTTTGACTCACGAGTCACATTATGCTTTTGCCAACAACATATTCCAAATTCACAAAAGGTATGCAAAGAGAAGAGAGCACTCTATATACAACAACAAATTCAGAAAGCCTCAATACAGCTGTCAAAACACCAAAACCTCTTTGACATAGTTGCATGTACAGTGGGGCAAAAAAGTATTTAGTCAGCCACCAATTGTGCAAGTTCTCCCACTTAAAAGATGAGAGAGGTCTCCAATTTTCATCATAGGTACACTTCAACTATGAGAGACAGAATGGGGGGAAAGAATCCAGGAAATCACATTGTAGGATTTTTAAAGAATTTATTTGCAAATTATGGTGGAAAATAAGTATTTGGTCAATAACAAAAGTTCATCTCAGTACTTTGTTATATACCCTTTGTTGGCAATGACAGAGGTCAAACGTTTTCTGTAAGTCTTCACAAGGTTTTCACACACTGTTGCTGGTATTTTGGCCCATTCCTCCATGCAGATCTCCTCTAGAGCAGTGATGTTTTGGGGCTGTCGCTGGGCAACACGGACTTTCAACTCCCTCCAAAGATTTTCTATGGGGTTGGCTTAAGCAGGGGGACACGTCTGGCGCTGCAGGATTTGAGTCTCTGGCGGCAGAGTGTGTTACTGATGGTAGCCTTTGTTACTTTGGTCCCAGCTCTCTGCAGGTCATTCACTAGGTCCCCCCGTGTGGTTCTGGGATTTTTGCTCACCGTTCTCGTGATCATTTTGACCCCACGGGGTGAGATCTTGCGTGGAGCCCCAGATCGAGGGAGATTATCAGTGGTCTTGTATGTCTTCCATTTTCTAATAATTGCTCCCACAGTTGATTTCTTCACACCAAGCTGCTTACCTATTGCAGATTCAGTCTTCCCAGCCTGGTGCAGGTCTACAATTTTGTTTCTGGTGTCCTTTGACAGCTCTTTGGTCTTGGCCATAGTGGAGTTTGGAGTCTGACTGTTTGAGGTTGTGGACAGGTGTCTTTTATACTAATAACGAGTTCAAACAGGTGCCATTAATACAGGTAACGAGTGGAGGACAGAGGAGCCTCTTAAAGAAGAAGTTACAGGTCTGTGAGAGCCAGAAATCTTGCTTGTTTGTAGGTGACCAAATACTTATTTTACCGAGGAATTTACCAATTAATTCATTAAAAATCCTACAATGTGATTTCCTGGATTCTTTCCCCCCATTCTGTCTCTCATAGTTGAAGTGTACCTATGATGAAAATTACAGGCCTCCCTCATCTTTTTAAGTGGGAGAACTTGCACAATTGGTGGCTGACTAAATACNTGACATTCTCCCAATCCTCTTCTGGATCATCCAAATGCTCTCTAGCAAACTTCAGACGGGCCTGGACATGTACTGGCTTAAGCAGGGGGACACGTCTGGCACTGCAGGATTTGAGTCCCTGGCGGCGTAGTGTGTTACTGATGGTAGCCTTTGTTACTTTGGTCCCAGCTCTCTGCAGGTCATTCACTAGGTCCCCCCGTGTGGTTCTGGGATTTTTGCTCACCGTTCTCGTGATCATTTTGACCCCACGGGGTGAGATCTTGCGTGGAGCCCCAGATCGAGGGAGATTATCAGTGGTCTTGTATGTCTTCCATTTTCTAATAATTGCTCCCACAGTTGATTTCTTCACACCAAGCTGCTTACCTATTGCAGATTCAGTCTTCCCAGCCTGGTGCAGGTCTACAATTTTGTTTCTGGTGTCCTTTGACAGCTCTTTGGTCTTGGCCATAGTGGAGTTTGGAGTCTGACTGTTTGAGGTTGTGGACAGGTGTCTTTTATACTAATAACGAGTTCAAACAGGTGCCATTAATACAGGTAACGAGTGGAGGACAGAGGAGCCTCTTAAAGAAGAAGTTACAGGTCTGTGAGAGCCAGAAATCTTGCTTGTTTGTAGGTGACCAAATACTTATTTTACCGAGGAATTTACCAATTAATTCTTTAAAAATCCTACAATGTGATTTCCTGGATTCTTTCCCCCCATTCTGTCTCTCATAGTTGAAGTGTACCTATGATGAAAATTGGAGACCTCTCTCATCTTTTAAGTGGGAGAACTTGCACAATTGGTGGCTGACTAAATACTTTTTTGCCCCACTGTATGTAAACTAAATTATGTAATCTAAACTTGTCTTTTTGACCACAGGATATTTATTTGTTGTTGAAGCTGGACATGATTGTCTTACATTTTGCAGTATAAACCTGCAAAAATATTTGCAGATGTTTTAAACTGACAGACTGCACAATGAGTATTCATACTAGCTGCTATCATTGCCTAACAAATGTTCTTGTATTTATATAATTGGTCCATGCCTGTCCTTTAAACAGAAGTTATTTATAGCTAAGTTATTGTAGAAGACTGCCAGTCATGTTAGATTAGCACTCAAGCTGAGGCACGCAATGTGCATTGAATTTGCTGCTGGTGATGAAAGGAGCTATCTATTTTCACTAGGGGCTCGCCATCTAGTTGACTGATCGACCTGTCAGCGACCATAACCACTAGTCAGTGATGTGGGCAGTGGTCAACTTTTTATGGACGATGTGTTTTCAGCCTGCATCTCCTGATTTGCAATAGTTGATTTGTAGAAAACCTTTTGCTCACACGTGGTACAAGATGTGCCATTACTAGTCAGCCAAGTTGTTGTTTGACTGCTGTGTTGAATAATGAACTCACCCAGACTCGTCTTTCCAGCTGTCTTTATCTTTGCTTTGGTGAGACATGTTAAGAACTTTCTCCAATCCCTGAAACACACACACACACACACACACACACACACACACACATACATTCACCCCATGTCAGGAACCAACAACCAGAAAATGATTTTATCTTCTGTGGACCTCCCACTGATTTCCTTTAACTTTTCGTTATGTTTGTAATGATCGTTTAGATAGATAGATAGATAGATAGATAGATAGATAGATAGATAGATAGATAGATAGATAGATAGATAGATTCATACCTTTATACAAGACACATGACTGCTCTGCTGCCCATCACACTCTGACAGAGCAGGATTCTCATCCGGGTTGGGCTCTATAAAGTCATAGAGATCCTGATCTGATAGAGGGAGGAAGCATCCGCGTTCATCACATAAACTGTCACATTTTAGGCACTTCATTCAACAACCCCCGAGTCTCTTGTTAGGAATATGTGATACTTATTTTCGGTAACCTTTGCAAGAATCCATTTTGCAGAGGAGCGAGAGGGCATCAGCACGGGCTGTCTCTGAAACCTGCGAGTGCAGGCTGACCGTGTCGTCGTCTGAAGGCTGCAGGAGGAAAAGAACGAGGAGTGAACTCTAGGTTTGGTTCAAATGGGCCTGTGTGCTCTGCATTACATTATTGCCTAGTTTAAATATTTAAGTTTGAATGTTTGCACATAATTATCATTTTAAATTGAACTAGACTGAATGGATGATTGTGCGGCAACTGCAGAATTTGCGTCACAGTTTCATCTGATTCACCCTCTACTTCATCTGTTTTATCTGTCTGGTTGCCCTTCTAAACATGAGGGAGAGACAGTCAATTATCTTAACATATCAGTCACTATATGTCAGTGTTTCCATTTGTTGGCATCAATATTGAGTTGAGAGTTATAGCTACAGCATTAGGCGTCTAGTCAGACATACCTGTGTGATTTTGACTGTATACATCTTTAACTGGATGAAGTCTCCAATGTTATTCTGCTGTCACAAGAATAATGATGTATGTTCGCTTCTCATGCAATACTTTGGATCAGCAGCAGCAGCAGCAAGGAGGATGCTTGTGTCAGGGGCAGAGGTGGACTCCCACACATGTGTTTCAAAACTGCTGATTTCCACGACAACTGTCATTCTAGACTCAGTTATTCTCCATCTGTCCACCAGTCGCTCTCAGAGAGCTTCCCACCTCAGCCAGTCACCCCTGATCACCCACGTTCCTACACGCCTGCTTCCCATTAGTCAATCTACCCAGTTCCCAGTTAGCATTTAATTCTTGCCAGATATTCTACTGCCTAGGTGCTATACCTATCTGGCCATTGTTTTGTCTAGTCTACCCGCCTTTTCTTATGATCCCCAGCCAGTTTTTTACCACTGCCTGTCTGCTTTGCCCTCTTTGAATTTGTTTGCTGTATGTGCCAATTTTCCTATCGCTGATTGTAAGGCTGTCTTATTCTCTACTGCTTTGTCTGGAGAGTCTGCTAGTGAGTCTGAGCCAGAACCCAAGAGTGTTTCCATTTGATAGATTTACTATGCTGAAAAGTGGACCAACCAACTAAAATTAATACTTGCTGGCTAGCAGCGCCAGCAGCTTGTACTTTTGTGACATGTGTGAATCTCAAAATATAGCATTGTGGTAAGTAGTAAAACATGATAACATGCTCATCATGCATTGGCAATGCCATCAGTTAATCTTGAGTGTTTGAGCTCTGACCTCAGTCGTAGACAGCCTCTTGTCACCATTGTCACTACCAATTCCAGAGTCAGGCCCGTGGTTCTTACTGGGATAAAAATCTTCCATGCTGAAAATAGGCAAAACAAACTGCACATCAGGGCTGTATTTTTGTAACAGGTAATGCTAAATAAATACAAGTGCAAGTGCAAATGCAAGTGCAGAATAATGAATACTACTATACTATGTGTGTGTAACATAATGCATGCAACTATCATCAAGGAAGCATGTGTAGATGCAAATAATATGTTTAAAGGAACAGAAAATATACAAAAGTAAGTACATTGTGTGTCATGATTGAACAACAACAATAAATGTGTCGGTACCTATCTGTAAGCGGCTGTGGAAGGCAACGTTTGCCAAGGGAGGGGAGGTCCAGGGTGTCGGGCTTCTTGTCCATCCTACACGCCTGGATGTTCAGGTACTTAAATATGTGCACTTTGCCCTTGAGACAAATCTGAAACATAAAAATGCACACAAGGTGTCTCTAGAGTCTGAATTGTTGTAACCACCTGAAAGAGACATATGTTCATTCATCCACTAGATGGTGCAATTGTAGCAAGTTCATTAGAATGTGAGGGACACGACAAGCTCGCAACTCAACAACCACATGCTGGAAACCCATAAAAACCATTTGTGCTGCATGTTGACACCATATATTTACTTGACCTCTACATAATATGCACAAACAGCATCATGAAATGAATTCACTTACCTGTGCGGGTGGAGACTGCATAGGATTGTTGTCTAGGATGATGTGCTGCAGCTGCCTGAGTTTCCTGTAGGCTGCAGGAATCTCTGTGATCTTATTGCAGGAAAAGTCAAGTCGGATGAGAGGCAGGTCAGCCAACTCTGCAAGTACAAACAAAAGAAGAGTTTCATAAACAGCTTTTGTTGTACTGCTTCCAACATGCAATGGGGAATGCATTGTATGCTTATGATGGTGGATTAGACCTAATCAGTGCACTGCATCACCCTAAAAACTGAACCACGTCCTCATTGGTCTTATTTCTGGGCTGATCTACTGTATACAGAAATATGCCATCTTAAAAGGAGTACTCCAGCGATTTAGTATTTGCAGTTCTATAAAGCTGAGAAACTCAATCAAAACTGATGCCGTGGAGGCCGAGATATCCTGACTTTTTTTGTGCCTAATATGAGTCAGGCTCCGAAAACCGCAACTGCCTTTTTGCCTTCGTAACAGAGTTCAACCTTGCTGAATTCACATGACCTGGTCATGGCAACACATAAACTTTAGCCTTTTAACTTTATAAAATAGAAACAAAATCGGAGAATTGTTTAAGAATGGCTTAATGCTGTACTTCAGGGATCCTTCGCTTGTATGACAGCATTGCTTGCTACATGTTGATCAGCCTCATTAAGTTGGTTTTACCTGCACCAACAGTAACATGACAGCCAACACAAAACAAACACTGTAGAGGTGTAATTCTTGGCTATGAAAGGACTGGTATGACTGCCAAAATTGTCAATCCAAATCAATTATGGAACATAACTAAAGAACACAGTGGTTGAAAAAAACCACTCTGTTTTTAAAAAAACAGAGAGTGATGGACTGACCCTCAGGCAGCATGTGAAGACAGTTCTTCCTGATGTTGAGTTCTCGTAAGGCTTGAAGCCTCCCCACCTGAGCTGGCAGCACCTGGATCTCATTACAGCTCACGTCCTGCAAGGGGAGCCAAAGTGTAGGAAATGGGATTACTCTGGCACTATACTACGCACAAGTTCATATGCACTGACACAAACACACTGCTCACCAGTTCCATCAACTCTTTGGACTTGCCGATCTCCTCGGGGATGGACACGAGCTTGTTGTTGCTCACAAGCAGGACTTTGAGGGGGAGGCTGAACAAGTATTTTGGCAAAACTGACAGGAGATTTCGGCTGTAGAGGAAGACAAAACATTGACCTACATTTAAAATAGTACACAGAAGCGTGCAACAATGAGTATCTGATCACTGGGAATTGAGTTTTAGCAAAAGAGGAAATGCTTCTCTTTCATGTCGGCATGTTTGCCCTGTTGTTGCTCTGAAAGGGGAATAAGTACTTCTGCTGAGAGATAGGCCTATAAAACTGAACACACATATTCACGTTTGTTGAGTATATATAATAGAGACAAAGGAACCAAACCGAAAGTATAGTGTTAGAAATGGCCCACCTGATGTCAAGATAAGTCAGCATCTGCAGATTGATGATGGCTTCTGGGATGCATTTGATGCAGTTGTGGTAGAGGTTGAGCGACTCGAGGGGGGTGAACAGACACACTTCTGGAGGGATTTCTGTGAGGCGATTCTTGGACAAATCTGCAAGGCGGAGGAACAGGAGCTGATGAAATATGTACACTTTGAACACACAGATGACGCACATATTACTTTTCAACATAATTGGGCACCGTGCATTATGTTGCTTTGGGTAAGAGGCCACAGACTTGAAAGAGTAATCAATACGTCTCCATGACGGAGCGGTGGGCAGCACGCCTCTTCATTGAACACTGGTCTAAGATTACACCACAGTCTTGGGCCTCAAAGGTTTGAGTGCTACTGGCAGTGTAATATCTCAGTATATATTGATCTCACTGGGAGTGGCACAGTAATGGCTTTAGATTTGTATGAATGGGTGGAAAGTGTTAGAACTCACTCTACATCTTTTCTTTTTGTTGAAAGAGATAACCAGCAAAAATATTTAGCTCTTCTATATGATTTACCTTTCTGAGCTTGATCATTACGAATCATTTTTTAATGGTATATATGATGCCTGAGTTATGTTACTGAACTTATGTAACTGAAATATGTATTTTTACACATATTGAAATATATTGACATACATTTTATATATTTGCAATGTAATATGATATGCCAAGTGATATTGTGCTATATGGCAGAATAGACCAATTTTATCATATATTGTTGCAAGAGTGCTACAGCCGTGCTAACGGCTCTGTGAGGCTGAACTTAGACACAGTGGTGCTCTGTGCTAAATGCTAATGCTAGCATGGCAACATTATGTCATAATGACAATGCTAACATGCTAATATTTAGCAGATATAATGTTTACCATGTTCACCATCTTAGTTTTGTGTGTTAGCATGCTCACATTTGCTAATTGGCACTAAACACAAAGCACAGCTGAGGCTGATGGGAATGTAATTAGTTCTGCAGGTATTTCAAATTAAGAGATTAACAAAGTTATTAAAATTCATCCTGGGGGGAAAATTAATATCTGTACCAAATGTCATGGCAATACATCGAGAAGTTGAGATATTTCAGTCCGACAGACAGACAAACTGGCGTTGCAGCATGCAGCTAGCTTGGATAAAAACATTACCATATATTCTTCCCTAGATATTGGGACATAGTAAATGTAAATCAGGTACAGTTATTCTATTTTTGTACTATTCTTGAAAAACAAAGTATTGGCATGTATTGTAAAATATGGCATCCTTCTTTATATTCAAAGATATTCTTTATCTATTATTACATTATATTTTTCAATATGCTGAGAAAGGCCACATTGGTGATGCTGAATTATTAAAGGCCAACGTGTAATTAAAAGTGTGACACAGTTAAAACAGACCTATAACTCATGTGCTCTGCTTTACTGCGGAAGCCAATTTGCGGCAAAATCGCAGCCCTGCATAAATCAGCTAAGAGTGGCCGCTTCTATTCTGCGTCAAGAACATGAATGTAATCCCTGCTCCAGTCAATGAATATGACCACAGCCTCTCATCTGCATCTGCCTCTTATAATAAAATATTTATATACTCGCTCTCTTGCCCAAGAATGTCAAAGTAGAAAGGGACACTCGGGCAGATGCTGATGGTTAAGCTCATTACTCTATTGTCTGTCCTCATTCATCACTTTCCTATACCCATACATTATGTATTAAATCTTAATATACATCATCAACCAGACGCATGCTCACTATGGAGGCCTACATTTTATGCATGCCTTTGGATCGTGCACAAAGCCTCAGTAAAGGCACATTATCCCTCAAGGTTGCTGTATCACTCACACAGCCCAAGTCTCTCTCTCTCTCTCTCTCTCTCTCTGTCTTTGTGTCTCCTATCAAATAAGCCCTGACACAAACAGTATCCATTTAAACAGGAAACATGAGGATATATAGGGACCTATGGGAATAATACACGTAAAGACTACCTTATTGATAAGACTTCACCTTCAGACACATATCGATTCAGCAGCTGCAAATTGGTGTGTATGTGTGTTTGTGTGTGTGTGCCTGTGTGTGTGCGTGAATGATCCTATCTTCTGAATTATCTCCAGGTGACACGATAATTAGAGACCTATGTGAGGAGCTGCAGAGCCACAGATAAAAACAGCTTTCAATTATTCTGTCTCACTGAACTGAAGTGCCACATCCATACTGCTGGAAACGCTGAACTTCGCTGAAACACTACTGCATGTACATCCTCTTAATGCATGTAATTGCATATAGCTACCACCCTTTATTAAACAATTAAGCTATATGGGCTTTACTGAAAGCAAATACTCACTGACCTACTTTAAAGAGGTTTCTGTTTGTTGTGGGTGGATTAGCATAAGGAATATACAAAATGTCATATCAGCAGCTTTTATTCAAATAGCATTTTAACATGTTTATGTAGATATCGCAACCTTTAATCCCTACTTGTGTGAGTTATGTCTATGCCTTTAAGCAGGCTCTCCTTTCTGACAAGGCTTTAATGACCAACAATAGACCAGACAGGTCTCACTCTGTAGCTGTGGTCTGAACTCTGACAGCAGCCAGTAAGCAGAAGTGAGAAGCAGACCCTGAGACAGTCAGCAGCACAAAGGGAAAAGAAGCAGAGAAGTTAAGGGAAACAGAAGTTACTACATGGGGAAAGACCAAAGCTGAGGTCACAGGGTATACTCGTTTTCCATTAAGAGTAAATGCTGCCTCTCCCTGAGGCTCAGACCTTGATGCTGTAACCCAGCAGTATATAGACGACTTCCCCACCTCCCTCCCTCCAGCCCCACAACTGGGGATTCTTCTGTAGCAGTGAAATCATGCGGGTCGATAGGAGATAAGGGGTGGGTGGAGGCAGTCTTTGTGAGCCTGTCCATCTCCATCCCCTTCTCCCTCTTCCAACCCAGGCCATGCACCATCTGCAGCCCGCAGTGGGCCTTTTATCCGCCTGCTGGTCGCCCAGAGCTCCCGCAGGACAAGGCCCGCCAGGCAGACGAGCCCTCCACCACGGCTCCACTACACTGCACCCTCATGCCAAATCAGCTATCTATTCATTTATGTTGCTAGTGCAGATGATGTCTGGCTTTGTCTTCCCATGACACAGCAAACTCCATGTGTGTGCTGGAGCAAAGTCTCTCAGTCCCCAGTCTCTCTCTCTCTTTCTCTACTGTGAGTTTCTGCAGAGGGATTAAAAACAGGAAATATTTGTTTTAAGATTGCAATAACAAATTCAACCTGTGATTATCTTAATACAACAGCGCAAAAATATCACTTATGGTCTGCAAGAAATCCCAGCATCAAGTGCAGAAACTGCAGAGAAACAGACGCCAAAATACTTAAATCCACAAGGTCTCTACTGTAGCAACTTCACTACAAGGCTCAATTTAATGAAAACAAGGAAGGAACATGACAAAAACATGATTAATTGGGGTTAATTATTTGTGCCCTGCAGCAGATGTGACCACAGTGTCAGGCTGGCAGGTTTTGGGTGTGGTCTGGAGCGCAGCTGGGTGTTCAGGATGGACAGGTACCTTCTGTGGGTATAGAGTATGCCTGGGTGTGGATTTAGGTGTTTGATGGTGCTCCTGCTACCAATCTGCTCCTGGAGATACCCTAATAGGATTCCTCATCAGGCTTTCAACAAAAAAGGACCCATTTCAACAATAATGAAGATGGGTGGGTGGGTGGGGGGTCGGTCACTCCAGAGGTGTGTGCCCTGCGGGTGAGCAGGCGGAAGGTGATGGAGTGGTTGGGCCGGGCAGATCGTTCTCTGTGAGGTTTGGTCTGGGGGATTGGGCAGTTTCTGGATCAGCTGTATTTGCTCAGCTTGCTCAACTACATTGTCGGGGGTTGTCTGTGTGTGCTTTCATGGGGCATTTCATTTAACCACTAACTTGGTCCATGTCTACTCCCTGCATTACAGTCACACAGAATCTATACATTCCCTACAAGATGTGTTCCCTAAAATATCTTCTACTCTTCATCAGTCCTCACTCAGCAGCCCAACACTGACACACACACACACACTTTAGATATAAAATATTAATGTTCACATAATGCTTGATTTTGTTCTCATGCTTTTGTCCAAAGAGGTGATAAACACACACACACACACACAACACACACACACATTCCATAATTTTTGGGTTCCAGTCCTGGTGTTTTTACTCGTCTCCAACAGTCACAAGTGAAAACTACAAACGATCATGAAAATAAAGTTTTCCTCCAAAGTATATAGTACAGTATGTTAGTTTCCCATATATTCTAAGTGTTCCTCTTTAAACCTCAAATTGACTATTTTCCCTTAGTCATGAACCCTTACACAACAAATTTGACCCATATTCTGCATTGTAAATGAAGAAGCAAAAGCCGTGGCTGTACAGTTAGCTTCACACTTCTGATCTAACCAAAGCGTGCTTTGAAACATGATTATGTTAAAATTAGCACAGCCGACATTGTATGACAAACAAGAGTTTCTCATTTTATTTGCAGGCTATTTATATAGATTATAACTTAGTGAATGCAGGTTAGCTGTGAGTTTGAATAATTGTTTGTTATTTGCCAAGTACAAACGCCTAATGTGTAGGTTACCTCTGTTTCATATCATTATAACTTACTTACAGCTGTTCAGACAAAATGAGCAATTAGAGATGTGACATCACTGTAATGAGCAATTGTCCTTATTTTATATACTATATAGACTAAAACAGTGCTTGATTAATTAATAGCTAATTGATAGATAAATCAATAATGAAAATAATCACGAGTTGCAACCCAAAAATTAAGCCCCAGCTAACACACTAAAACCAACATATTTTAAGTGTACCTTAAATATACGCTGGCCTAATTTAAAATGTTCTTTCAATTCTAGGGCTTGTGAGAAAAAGGTCACTTTTGCTAAAAAAAGATCAGAGTGATATTTCCAAATGTATAAGCTGCCACTGTAGCAAATAATCTACAGTAAGCATTTACTAAGAAACCTTCCTCAACTGTTTAATACACTGGAAACAGACAGTAAATCATTGGGCATATACTGTATAATTTAAACCTCTAATTACAGAGGAACTTCAGCAGAAACTTTCTTTTTATTACATATAATAAGCATCATGAGGATAAATGTGTTATTCACACTTTCATCATTTCATTTTTGGTAGTTTAGTTTTATTATGCCAATATTTAACAGTGGTGTCTGTCATTAATGTGAAAAGACATTGTGTCTTACAGGTATGCATATGTCCTGTCTAGACATGCACAGGCAAATCCGGAAGGAGCCCTGAGGGAAGAAGCACAAGTTAGGAATGTGGATATCTTTCAGGCTATACGAATAGTTTTTTGGGACAGTTCTAGCCTCCCAGCAGTGCCTGGTATTCTTCACAGACCAGCCATGACATGAAAAGTGAAGACAGGAAAGGCTTTCATAAAATACCCAGAATATTTGATTTGATTTCAAGTAAGACAGAGCACCAAGTATGAGAAGCACAGTGTAGTGCTGTGTTTTTAATTGCCAAGCCTCTGGAGGCCTTTTGAATGAGCCGTCTTGCCATGAGCAGTGACACTTTCAGTATTTACACAGGTCAATTATTGAATCCAAGAATGCCAGCTTGATACTTGTGTCCTTGTGGAGATTGTCCTTCGCAAGCTGTCTTGAAGGACTAAACTTCTCAGGAATGTAACGACAGAGAAACATTCTTCCAGTGTGAGATGTACTGTGTGCTTCAAGTCACACTTAATCAAATAAAATGTGGAATATTCATTTTGCCACCTGTTTCAACCAGTTCGTGACAAAACACTGTAGAAGTTTTGACATCATACACAGTGAATCTAGCAGCTTTTGGTTTGTTTTTGGCTGTCAAATAACTATCGCATACACCCTTAGTTGCCAAAAAAAAATCACACTTCTTTATTTTTCTTTGACCTCACATTCTTTTCATATTACAGCATACACCAAACTCTTCACACAAAAATGCGCAAGAAGGCGATATGTTTGTAGTGTGATGACAGATTCTGTGCAGCCCTCAATTTTGCAGCAGAGTCATAAAACAAGGGAATAGAAACTAAAACCACAATCTTCTGCATGACCTATATTCTTAAATATACTGTAAATAAGTAATTATGTTCTCTCAGAAACCAAACCAAGAAAAACATGTATTTGTTTATTAGAATTGCCCTGAGCAACCACACACACAGAACAGCAGCTGATCCCCCTGCAGTCTACACTTTGTTGCATATCTGACAATACTGCACACATGTAAACACACTGCATGGTGCTGCAGTGGAAGCACAGTCTTAATGTGTGTGTGGTTGTACCCTCGGGGGCAGGGTACCGGCAGGCAGGGGCGTGCAGGAATATGAACCTGAACATCTGCCCAGGTTGATGCACTGCTCTCCAGCCCCTCTCCAAGGTCAGGGCAGCACTTTCCCATGGGAAAACAAACCAACTGGAGACAAACTGTCAGTAGCATACTCCAAACAGACACCCTTGTGCGAGGAGGCCTCTCTCTTTCTCTGTGTACACCGACTGGAGCCTTCTGCTGCTCATTAGTCAGATGGAGGCCACTCAGTTAGACCCTGTTCTGTAGAAAAACCCCATTTAACTTCTAAAACCAGCAATGGGATGGATTGAAATTACAACAACACCCAATTAATGGTGGGATTCCATGATGTTGTTTCAATTAAGGGTCCAGATCTAAATATTCCACAGACATATGTACGAGGAAATAAAGTGCAAAGACACAAACTATTAAATTAGTTTTCAGAGGAATCTGTCATTTCTTCTTACAGGTAAATTTAAAAATAAAATTGCCCCTCTGAGAGAGATGAGGAAAAGTCAAGGGGCTGCAACTGCTGACTTTCATTGTAAA
This sequence comes from Maccullochella peelii, assembly GCA_002120245.1. Taxonomy (NCBI): domain Eukaryota; kingdom Metazoa; phylum Chordata; class Actinopteri; order Centrarchiformes; family Percichthyidae; genus Maccullochella; species Maccullochella peelii. The sequence goes on along the minus strand of LKNJ01001862.1, from coordinate 125,606 downwards.
ACCTTTAAATACCAAACATACTAAACTGCAAAGAGAGAACTAAGAAAGAACCAGTTTTCATTTTTGGATTTGTCTTCATTGCAGAAGAAATTGCTTAAGTCTGAATGAGATGCTTGTTTTCACAGCAGCGATTGTAGCTGATGTAAAGGATGGGCGTTGTGAGGTGTTGATGTCTCTTTGCATATTTGAAAGTGAGACTTCCCTCTGGCACACCTTTCATTTGAGGCATCAAAATGAAGATGTGACAAAAGACATTGCACAGTGAGGGTATTAGTCAGAGTGTAAGCAAGAGATCAAAGGTTTGACAGAAATATACACTCTCATATCTCTTTTGATTACTATCAGTGTTATATATAACGTGCACTCATGATAAGTTATTTCAAAATCCAATATGCAAGGCTCTTGACAAATTTCAGTCTTGCTTTAAATAGAGACCATTATTACAGTCTCGTGACAAGTGTGTACATTCAGCCCAGCATGCCAGTAATAGTGCATTCTAACTTCCTGTCTGTCTCCCCCTTGAAAGGCAGCCTGTGCATAATATTTAGTGCTTCTGCTCTTCAGGGGTATAGTTTTGTAACACTGTTCAGGTGCAAGCTATTTAAAATGACATCCTTATATATCACATCCTATCACCGTGCAAACTAAAATACATGGTTCATGTTTGGTTTGGGATCCATTGCAAGCACTGGGGAGGTCACTCTCTTTATACATCTGGATCACTGACACAGACAAGCAACAGTCTACATTCATGTCCAAAATGTCTGCTTAATGTTAAACAGACCTGTTACCTGTCTATGATTTGTCTCCAGAGGCTGTTACTATAATAACAGTCTATAATGAATATATTGTGATTTACTACTAATATTTTTACTTTACTTTACTTTCCATTCATGTGGTTTAAATCTGTCAGTTTTGTCAAAAAGGTTAGATTTTGAATAAAACACGATCCGGGTATGAGGCGGTACCAAAATCTTTGAGCAGAAAATTTTAATCTCTTGGGGCTAGGGCTCTCCAACAAACCAGCGGCTTGCCATGAGCTGCACATGACGGAGTAACACCATATGGCATGTGGACCTGTCAGAGCAGGAAACTATCATTCTTAGATCCAGCATAATCTAGATGTCCAAGATAATGACTGAGAATGATTATTCAGTTTCACTATTATTCGTTCTGCCTACAGTATAAAAAGATGTATTTCTATACTAACCCACAACCACATATATTCTCCTACACAGTCTATCATGGGGTCCTTCATGTGTAGACAAGCCCTCTCCCAAACCACCATGTCTACTACAAATGAGTATGTATGACTTGACCCTGATAACACCGCCTTCAGAAAACGTGAGCCAAATACTGACCTACTGACTGACTTGACTATATGAACACATTATTCTAATTACCTTTTGCATAAACCCACTAAAATACAAGACCAAAGAAAAGATAAAAAGCTATCAAACTACATATGAAACCAAAAGCAGACCAGTGCCTTCTCTTCTCTGACAGATTATGGGCTATATGGGCATATACACCCAGGCAGGCAGGGGGGTGAGGCTGCAAGTACACCGCATCTTTTGTCTGGTTGTGCCAGGGGGAAAAAAACAAAAAAAGCATGTACGTGTATCACATGCTCCCCACAAATGATATTCACTGAGCGAGAATTTACTCCTGGCCTCTCGGTTCATTCATATTCTGCTCCAGCAGCCCGGTGCCAAATCAACTGCAGCTCGGTGTGCCAACCACTGCACAGCGCCTGACTTGGGTGCGCCTCATTCATGTGTCTCAAGGGGGGCCACTGAAAGCTGTTGGCGTCGACCAAAACAACCAGCAGCCGAGCCCCTTGTGCAGTAAAGTGGTGTGATATATGAGCCCGAGTGGACAGTGATTACAACCAGGATGTATAAATGTACATTTACAGAAGCCTTTAAATATTGTCACCTACGCGTTAATGCGCCTCTATCCCGTAAATCAGACTGAAATCCATGCACAATGCTGCGGGCATGCTGCATTCACAAACGCATAAATCCGTCAGCACATTTTTCTGTGAACCACATTGGGACTGACTCGTGGTTTCCTGTAGTCCATGCATGCACAGCAACCCACCTGCTTGTGTTGTATCGGTCAGATCGTAGCTCATCCCCGGGTACTCCCTCAGCTTCCTACCGCTCATGTTCAGTATCCCCGAGCACACGGCATCCTCCAGAGCCCGGTCCAGGCTGCGGGCCGTGTGGTGCTGCTGCTGGTGCTGGTAGTGGCTGATGCCCGGGTTCCAGTGAGGTCCGCTAGAGTAGTGATGGCTTTGTAGAGCCGTGACAGCTCCCACACCTCCCTGACTAGACGCCATTTTCGTAAAAAAGAAATTACTCTTACAATAATAAGAGCGCACAGCGGCAGTTTCTCCGCCCATGCGCATACGGGGTACATACCCGGGACGGACGCTAGGGGATGGGCTTCTGAGGTGGTGCTGTTGCTGCTGCTGCAGCTGTTGGTGATGGTGATGGGGAGCAGGGTATGGTGGCCATTTTAGGCTTTTACCCTTTCTCCACCTGCTAATACCAAATTACCAGCAGGGGCCCAAGTGCAAGCACACAGGAGACAGGGGCCCTTCATGAAATCCAACATTCAGATTTACTTATATTTGGCTCCCAATGCCTGGATGGCAGTGGGTAGCTATTGACAAACTATGATTAATCACTATGATAAAAACAATATTAGACAAAGATATTTAAACAATGCTGAGTGTCATGTGGTGCCATATGCTTCTGAATACTTATACTACATAACATGAATCAGATATGATATGGGAGGTTTGTCATCCACTGTTTCCTGCTACTCCTGGTCAGAGGATATAGCTGGCAGACTGAGTGGGAGAGTGGAAGTTATGAGTTCAATAATCATCCTATAGGGCATTTCCCCCCTATAATGTCACACCAGAGGAGCTCTGATCAGCCCAAATGCCTCTTTGATCAGCCCAAGCGCCGTCATCTGACCAAATAGTCCTCAGGTCAGCCCATGCATGTTTTACTACTATGTTTTGTGAATGGTGACTATGTATTTTATTAACTGTACTTCATGGCACCAAGGAAGAATGTGTCAAAATATATTGTCATCTTCACTTTTTTGTGTATGAGACATGTAATATTCATGGAAACAAATGATTAAATCAGACTTGTTATGTCTGATTTGTATTATATGAGCTTATGGGTTGGGGGTAATTCCCACCAGATTGTTTCTGTCATCAGTCAAATGATTGATAATGAGGATAATTTGAGGAATACAGGTAACACTTAAAATCACATTATTCCACCATGCACCTAAATCTGAAAAATGTTAAGGGTGTAAGGACCAGAAATAAGCTTCTGTTCAGTGGACACAGGTTTCTTTCAACTACCTGTAAGACCTGTTAAAACGTCAAACTTTAGAAAAGGTCATATGCAGGCTATTTGGGAAAGCCCTCCTGCCATAGGTGACTACTACTGTGGGATATTTCTTTTATTATACACTAGATATTTTATATGTACTATATGTTATATTAAAGGTCAAGTCATAATCACTATTAAAGTCATAAACAATATTACAGTATTATGCAACAAACAATCATATGTTAAATCATATTAATGATGATTACGTATTAGGTTATCAGGTCAAGTCACAGTTATGTCAAAGATGTATTGTTCTGAATCTTAAAGTCTTGTTTTGTCTTGTTTTATTATTAGCCTAGCTGACTCTTAGAAATAATAGTGTATTAGACAGAGAACTGTCCTGCATTGTCCTTAGGTGATGTCATAGTACAGACCTTTAGTTGACACAATTATTCAAGTAGAAATATATATATATATAAAAAGAAACAATTGTGTCAAGCCCAACCAGTTCTCAGAAAGTGTTCAAGGTCAACGGGAGGTTCCAAAAATAAGGACCACAGAAGGAGGAGTAAAGATGGGGATAAAAGTGAAGATGCATGCATTTGCAGTTGCTCCATGGACTGACTCGGGTTCGCTGTACTTTTTGATTAGTCAGTAAACTCTATTCATATTTGAACTCTTTTGACTCAGCTGGATTAGTTTCAGTATTGAAGTGTAGACTACTTATAATGGGGTAAAGATCCTGAAGACATCTGGCCCATCTTTGGGATTTTCCGCCACACTACACACATGGGAATATAAGGAGGGAGCGCTCTATTAACGGTAGCAGAAAACACGTGAAGAATTTGACTTTACCTAAGAAAGTCAAATTGCCATGACAAAGAGAGAATGTCTCCTTCATTAATATGTAGCCTGCGAGCAGCACACAGAGACGGACTCATTTATTACCGTGCGCACACCAAGCAGGCGTCCTCGCTCCGGAGCTCCAGTAGGATATATCGTCTCTTGATAGCATGTTGTGATAGAAAATGGTGAAGCAATAGCATAACACACATTGTAAGTTACAGTTCTAGCTAAGGCATGAAGCTGTATGTGCATGCAGTGTGGTTTAATAGTGTCCTGTGCGTTCAGTCGGTGGGTTGTGGCGGTACAGAAGAACATATTAAGACTGTTATGTTAGCTAGCTAAGAGAACTGTGTTCACTGTATGACATCCCGAGTTAGCAGATGTTAACGATCAGAAAGGGATTTTTGCATCTGTATGGGTTATGGGATTATCAGGATAATGGTCGACGGAGAAATGACAGCTGCGTTCAGCATTACTCATCCAAAGGTTAACGCTGGGTTAGCTTGTCGTCTCACTTGAGTCCTAGCTAAGCTAAACATTAATGTTAGCTACCGTTAGCAACGTGAAGTGATAGCTTACATTTAGTCCGGGCCTTTTAAACACCGTTTGTGCTACAAACTGACTTAAAACACCGTATGAGGTTACCTCTGCAGCAGAGGACATCCGGGATGTTTGTTGAATTGTATTATTAAATTGAAACATTATGTAATGGAGTTTGTCTGCTTGGCTGTAGCTAACTTATTATGAATAAGTTCCCATCCCCTCTCTTACCATATGTTTTAGCAGTTCGCAGTGTATGAGGGTTATGAATAGCCATAGATTTTGCTTTGTGTTGTTCAAATGTGCAAAGTTTCAGTTTTGGTAGCTCCTTCTGTTTGTTTCCCTCACACATTGCTTGTGTCTATTATCTTGCAAAAGAAGGGATGCCTTAAGTGATACAAATGAGTAAAGTGACTCAACAGAAAACACAGATTCATGCTGTTTTTGCCCACCAGTGCATGTCTGCTGTGAGGAGAGGAGTCTTACAATTACTATTTATTGTTCTCCACTGACTCTGAAAGTGATGTAACATTACAGTTTGTACACACAACATAGAGGATGTCAGACTTTTTTTGAGACAAGGATACATACAACAGGATTAGAGTGATCTGAACACCATTTGGGTGAAATGGTTTATATGCTTATTTTTAACTATCAATAGAAAGGCTGTTTGAGGAGTAAAAGTTAGGGGTCATGGTTATGTTATGTCATGGATTCAACAGACATGTCACTGTCATTTAAAAAAAAACTTAAACAATTGATGTACAATTTGTACAAATTTAGCTTTTTGACAGTAACCTTTCCATTTTTATTTTATTATTATTATTTTGCAGTTTAGCATGGCTGATAGAAAGGGAAAACCTGTCACTCCAATCAAAACACGCACAAAAAAACAACAACAAGAGCTGAAGAAAAAGGTAAGGAGGTTGGGGATGTTCTAATATTGGATATGATTTAGTGTTTTTTGGATTTATAAAACTACATTAGTAGTGTGAGGATACATGATTTTTACAATAAGAATGTGTGAAATAAATGCATATTATCACCAATCTTAAAATTTTGAATTTGATCAACAGTGAACTTAGGGAAGGGATTAAATACATATACTTAACTGTACATGTTTCTGTGTGACTTTCTAGGAGGAAGAAAAAGCAGCAGAGGTTTTTGAAGAATTCTTGGCGTCATTTGAGACCAGTGAGAAAAGCGGAGTGAAAACTTTTGTCCGTGGGGGTATCGTGAATGCAACTAAAGGTCAGCAGCTAGGACTTCATGACTTTCAATTTAGCATTATGATAGGATTCAGCTACATCTGTTCCTGTTTTTCTTCATGGGGTGTCTGGACAATAGATGAATCATGAGTTATCTGTTCCAGTAATGTTAAACTGAATTACCTGGACATCTTTAAAAGAAGTGAAAAAAATTCTGAAAGAGTTTCAGGCTGACTCAGCAGTGAAACAGTTCACCGTCTTAATCTTTCAGGGCCCATATCTTTTGAATGGTTCAATAAAATTCCTCCACTCTGGGGACCCATAGTCAGCAGTCCATTATCGCTTTAATTAAAAAAATAAAGCTTGTCCAGTACTGAGCAGTTCTTCAACTTACTGTTACACATAAAGACATCTCTTTTAATTTAAATCTTAAGTGCAAACACAGCAGCAGGACTGAGACTCAACTAATTGCTATCAGTTGTTCTTGAAACCACGGTCAAGCTGTCTACCTAATTCTACAGGGAGCTGTTCAGATATCCTGAAAGAACAGTGGCGAGAATAGAGCCACGTTCTGTTTTTACAGACCTCAATCACTATTACCTAATGAATTGCTGGATAGTCAGTGTTCAGGAATTGCTACACTTTTTGCAGAGGAGGAAGCAGAGGAGGTCAAGAAAAGTAAGCTGTATCGACCTGCTACGAAGCTGGCCCCCCAGCATGTCTCACCAGTATTGTCTGCTGAAAGCAAAAAGTCTGTAAGTTTGTACTCTGATGTTTGTGTAATGGAAAAATTACTGAATTCAGTATGAATGCAAACAATTTCCACTTATCTTTAAATGTTGTTCATGATCTCTCACTTTGGTCGGTGAAATTGTACAATCAGTCGATTGTAACAGTAACCACAATGGCTGCCTGTTTGATCAGCAGACATTTAAAAGAAAGACAGAAGAAAAGAAGAAGAGTAATCTTGAACTCTTCAAAGAAGAACTTAAGCTGTAAGTCTTTTTGCAAATGTGCCTGATATCATGTTTCAGTTCAGTCCGTTGATATCTTTGTGGAATACGTAAGCCTATTTTTACATTTGAAAAAATGCAGAATACAAGAAGAGCGCGAGGAAAGACATAAAAGGAAGAAAAATGACCCTGGTGGAGGAGGAGGAGGAGGAGGAGGAGGAGGAGGAGGATATGGAGATCTGGACATACCGCCAGGACGATCAAGTACGAGTCCCCCTTCAAAATAAGTGTTTTATTAGTAGAAAATTGCTAACCTCTAAATCATGCTAACCTCAATCCTGCTTTTTCCAACAGCATTATATGATGACCTAACAGTGCCAACCACCACTAACCTCTACATAAGCTGCATTAGCCCAAAGGTAAAGGAGCACACTGAGTTTGATTGGCTTAGCGCAGCATAGATGTACATTTTTCACTGTTCATTTTTATTGTTTTTCAGATGAACGAGGAGATGCTCTGCAAAGAGTTTGGTAAGTATGGTCCCCTGGCCAGTGTGAAGATTATGTGGCCCCGAACAGATGAGGAGCGCTGCAGGACCTCCAACAGAGCCTTTGTGGCTTTCATGACACGGAAAGATGCAGAGAGAGCCTTGGCTGCACTTGATGGTACAGTTGACTCTTAAAAATAGGTTTGATTTACAGGCTGCAATAGCAGGTTTATCTAATAACCATTCCCCCATTGCTCTTGTTGTTCATTTTGTATTGTAGGTAAAGTGATTATGGGGTTTGAAATGAAGCTGGGATGGGGTAAACCAGCTCGCATTCCACCTCAGCCTCTCTACACACCAGTCGGGGTGAGGGCCACACCGCCACCCCCATCTGGTCTGCCATTCAATGCTCAGCCAAGGGATCGCTTCCGCAATGACTTCACCAAGCCGCTGGGCATGTCCAAAGGGGAGCTTGACAAGGTAAAATTGTCTGTGTTCTCTGTGGTGTCTGCATGGCCATTATTTCTCTGTAAATAATGCAAAATAAATCCATGTCTAAGAAGCAAAACTGTAATTTGTCATTGTGGAGAGTTGGGAATCTTGTTGTTATTATTACAGTATGTTGCATGTTCACTCATTTAATTGATCACCTTGTCCATGTAGTGTCATGTTACAGGGTGCAGGGGTATGATAATGCACAAGTAACATAACAGTTTGACTGTGTGTACAAAATGTTAATATAAACTTGTAGCTCTTAAATCTTTGAGATAAATTAGCTTAGCTGTTCCAGATGGTTTAGCATTTTAGAATAATTTACAGGAGTACTAAAGCTGTGTGTGTCCCCCCACCCCCACCCATTTCACTGACTGAATGCTATCGTCGTTTTCTATGCTGTATGTATCCTGCAGTGTTTCATCTGTACAAGTACTCACTTTTTCATATTTTCACTATTTGATTTGACTTCACAAACAGAGTCTGTCCGAAGCCGTAGTCAAAGTGGTTATCCCAACCGAAAGGTACACACACTCTTCTTACTACGACTGACCAGCTGTTATAGCACAAGTGTTATAGGACAGAGGCTGTGCTGCACCGTTCTTGTATCCATACTGATTCTTTGACGTGGTAAACAACCCAAACTCTTTGGAGTGTTGCAACACTTGCCATCGTTAGTGGACATTTTGACATCTGCAACTTAGGACTGAGGGCTCTCTTTACATACAGTGAATGTAATTAGTATTTTTTGTATTTTTTCCTTCTAGTTTGCTCAGATAATTTTTCCCATCATAATATTAATGTGTGTTATTGTGAAAAGTGAACAGCAGTAGACATTGTAAATGATTGTTAGAGCCATTGATTTATACCAACATCTTTGATCCCTGGGTTTCCCGTGGGTTGGCTGAGACACTGCAGACCGATACAGCTAGAAGGCAGATAGGTTTAATATTAACCCAAGCCAGATGATGCCAGGAGTAGATTCATGCAAGTGCCACAAATCAAACTGGGTACTGCTTCAGGTTAGAGAAGTGTGTAATCTGAAAGGCTAACTGCAGTGGTAGATACATAGAGACACATAATCAGCAAAACTGCATGAACATACTGTACACTGATGCTCCAGTTCAGAGCGGTTTCAGGCCTGAAGCCCCAATCCACAGTAACTACTCTATGTAGCTGACTGCAGAAATGTTGTCACCCTGATGATGACTTATTATGTGTTGAATATGTTTTGTTCCAGTTATTGTCTAAAAGTATATGAGACAATTACATCTAAAGAAAATATCCTACATTTGGTGGCTTATAACTGAGTACCATCCATGTATGAATTTTGTAGTTGAGACCAATCTTTTTCTTCCAAAAGTCTCACAGAGCCAAAATAAAAACTGCCCTCTAAATTGTCACCTTTGTTAGTTTGAATCTGTTCAACAATCAAGGTAAAATGAATAAAGTTTGCTTTGGATTTGGGCCTTTCAGTTCTTAAAACCCAACTCAGTGTTCAGGAATAGATGATTTCTTTTACCCCTTTCATGGACACAGTGACCCAGGAATATTAAAATATGCTGACACACTGTCCCATGTGGAAGACAGCGGCTACGCAGTTTTGTATAGTGGAATGTCACATAGGCCGTCATTTTATTGTGTTTTTACATTTTTAAAATAGTGAATGACAGCGTTAGGGTCAACTGCATTCAATCTGACAGTCATGCAGTTTGCATGGGCCACTAGTTGAGTGTAAAGAGGTGTTAGAGATCTCATGCTGTAACTGACAGAGAGACGAGTGTGCATTGAGAGTTTTGACACAAACCGCGGTTTGATACACTTTTTTTCCCCACAGGAATCTATTATTCCTTATTCACAGGATGATAGAGTTTGTGGTGCGTGAAGGCCATGTGTTTGAAGCCGTAATAATGAACAAGGAGAAAAACAATCCAGATTACAGGTGAGTACTTCTGTTCCCGGTTGTGTGTTGGTCTTGTCAGTGACCTTGTTGGGTACATGTTTAATTTGCTCGTTCTTTTTTGTCTCAGGTTCCTGTTTGACAACAAAAGCCAAGATCACGTGTACTATCGCTGGAAACTGTTCTCCATCCTCCAGGTATGTTTTTACTGCAAAGCCTTGTGTCTAAAATGCTGCAACCTCCAGGAGTTTATCTTGAAGAACTAAAAACTGTACTATACTAATCATTTACTTGTTAGTCTCATTTTATGGTATATTGTCTGTTGGAGTAATGCTGATTTGAATACCCCAATTCTGATGCTTTTACTCCATGAAAATGAAACTGTGGTTTATCTGTATGTGAGTTTCCATGTACCTGGCCTTCATCCTTACCACAGGGAGAGTCCCCAACAGAGTGGAGGACCACCGATTTCCGTATGTTCCGGGGAGGCTCCATATGGAGACCCCCTTTCCTAAACAATTACTCCCAGAGAAGTGAAGATGGGGCAGAGGTGGAGGAGGATGCTTCCCCCGAGGAGGAGGTGAAGAAAGGGCAGCTCAGAACTGAGTAAGCATTTCTAGCAGACATGATGACATTTATGTTTGTAACTTTAGTGGAATTGAATGCAGACCTCTGTTATTCTTCTGTAAATACCACTCAGGCACAGACAGAGGCTGGAGACATTGCTTCAAGAGCTCACTCCGAGCAGAGAAGATATTGCCAATGCCATGCTGTTCTGTCTGGAGCGAGCAGATGCAGCAGAGGAAGTAGTGGCACACATCACTGAGTCTTTTTCCTTGCTTCAGACGCCCCTTCAGAAGAAGGCTAGTTTGCTTTGTCTTTATATAAACAAAGTTGCACAGAATGTCTATGTGAAGTGATTTCACTCACATCATATTTTACTTTTTTCCCCCTCCTCATTCCCACAGATTGCCAGATTGTATCTTGTGTCAGACATCTTGCACAACTCATGTGCCAAAGTAGCCGGTGCATCATATTATCGTAAATAGTAAGAGACATTCCCTCAATTCAGCTTTAACACTTTTATCCTATTTTATTTCTTCTCCATCCGACAGTCTTAAATAGTTTCTGTCTCTGTCTTTTCAGTTTTGAAACAAAGCTAACACAGATATTTGGAGACCTTAATGCGGCACACAAAAACATACAAGCCAGGCTGCAGGCTGAACAGTTCAAGGTAATCATGTTTTTCATTTGCCTCACACAAGGACATTTACCAAAAATAGGAAAAAAAAAAAACATTTTCATCTCCTATCTCCACAGCAAAAGGTCACAAGTTGTTTTAGAGCTTGGGAAGACTGGGCCATATACCCAGAGCCTTATCTAATCCACCTTCAAAACATCTTTCTGGGCTACGCCAAAGCGGTGGAGGAGTCGACAGAGACAATAGAGGTGAGCTGAATATTTCTCTGCTCAGTACAGACATTATTACTTTTTTCTAATGGCATTTCAACTAATTGGACAGTACGTTAATTTGTCTGTTTCCTTGTAGGAAGTATCCTCCTATCTCGATGGTGCGCCAATGGACAGCACACCTATGGGTACGTTACCTTTGAACAGAGCTCCTGTGGATGACCTCGACGGCTGCCCCATGGGCTGGGACCCCCTGGATGGAGTCCCTGTTGATGACATAGATGGTGTTCCCTTAGGAGTCGCCATTGATGACATTGATGGAATGCCCTGTGAGTCCACCTCATATCAAAAGCACATCTTTCAACCAGAAGTCCTCAGTTTCCTCTTCCTGTTAACAATGATCTGCCCAACTCAAGTGTCTTAGATCAATACACTAATCACCCTCTCATGGGTTGTTGTCTGTAGCTGAGTATGCACTCTGATCTCAATGAGAACAGGACATTAAAGTACAGAATATTTCTAATGAGATTAATAAGTCATCAACTTCATAACATAGCAAACATAAACCATGTTGTGACTTAAAGCATTTACTTTAATAACCTGTCTTTGTCCTGACCCAGCTGTCTCTTTCTTTCCCTTAGTGGATGAGGGCAATGTTCCTCTCTCTGGAGTGCCTTTGTCTAAGTGGGAGAAGACAGGTGATACTGGGGCATTTTCTCAAGGTAACACAGGTCAAGACGCACTCTGTATCATATCAGTCCTCCCCCTATGATCCTGCTCATCTTTCTCCTTTCTCTCCAAGCCAAGGCCGAGTCAAAGTGGGACATGGTGGTGGAGCAAGACAGTGCAGATGAAGTGAATATAAGGTAAGGCCTCTGTGGTTGGTATCAATGCAACCATCTGTCTACATTTGTGAAAAGCATACACAGCATACACAAACAGACAAATGATTTGGAAATGTATTGTTCTCCTCTCTGTCCTGGTGACAGTGTCAACTCACAGGAAGGAGATGAGGATTCGCAGAGTGACAGTACTGATGACTCCTGCAGTTTGTCCAGATATGACAGTGCAGACTTCCAGAGCTCCCTCAGAAGTTTTCAGATGTCTGAGAGCAAAAGGAAAAGGTTGAGAGAGCTGGAGGCAAGTGCACTTTAAAAAATAAAGATTAGATTTGCTGAAAAATGTGTTTGCTTTTGTAGAAACAATGTGGTTGTCATTCTGTATTATTTGATGTGGTTCAACCCATCCACTTTGGAAAGTCACACTTCATGCCATAGCCACCTCAATATCAGAAATATACAGTATTTAAATAGTAAGGAAGATGCTATTGAAATGTAGTTTACTTGTGATTTTTGTTCATCACCAGTTGTTGAACAGAACAGATAGAGCCATAGCTGTATTAGCATGTCCTCACTCCCTTACACCAATTTGCATTTGACTCTATAGTTAGCTGCCTCCCTATGGTAGCATCTTCACCCATTTGAAAATATGTCAAATTATAGTTAATAAATACACAGAACTGATTAGATGTGTCTGACACAGGTAAAGGTTATGAAGATCCAAGATGAGCTAGAATCTGGCAAGAGGTCTAGGAAGTCTGGAATGAGCATACAACAGCAAGTGGAACACTACAGGACCAAATTGCTGCAGAAGGTGGGCTACTACTGGACAGTGTTTTATTAGTGTATTTTATTTTACTCTTAGATAAATAGGCAGAATTATTACAGCAGTTAATTACACAGTTATTATTTACACGCAGTATTTATTCTGCACTGTCTCTAAAGCAAGAATGTAACCAGCACTGACATGTAATAGAAATATTTCTTTAATCACGAACAGTATGAGGCAAAATTTACAAAAGTGCTTGTAATTAGTACATTAAAATTAGACTATGAAACAAGTCAGTTGGCACAGTAAAAAACAGTGTTATTGATGCAAAGCATTCAAAACCAGACACTGCAGAGCCACAGGGCTTGCAGCTTCAGATCTGCAGATTTAGTCCAATGTGCAATGTAACCCCATCCATGGGGAAGGAAAGTCTAGCTACATTTTTTTTTAGCTGCTGTTTGTGTGTTGTTTGTATTTTACAAGTTGAACATGCAAAATAGTTTTGTTTACAGGAGCACAGTCTCTGTTGAATACTAAAGTAAGAACAGAGTTTACCCTGCTCCAAGTATTATGTGTTCTTTCCTAGAGGTGTTCATAGAGGTGTTAGCCAAGATTGGCACCCCTTATGTGTCAATTCACTGTGGTGTATTACTGTGGTTTCACTGAATGAATCAGGATGCTGCATTTTTGACACAGTAGTGTTTTTGGCTACACAGAGAAAACAGCATCTTTAAAAACTATTACTTTCTCTAACTGTAGGTGTCGGCCTTGATATGTAGACATCTGCAGGTCTGAAATACTGTTATTATTTTCCACTTCCTTTAGGTGGAACAGTTTAGCAGGTGTTGAACTGGTCTGACATTGACCAAAGAGCTCCACCTTGTGGAGAACCTGCAGGCTATTAGGCGTGAATGAGTATGAGTTACAAGCCACTTCCATGTGGTGTTTGCGTCTTAGCAGGCAAAAACATAGAAGCCTACATCTGACTTCTTTGGGATGTTTTACCCTGTCTACTATAGGAATTTGAAAAAGATGAAGAAAAGAATGAGTCATTGACATCAAAGTCTAAAGACAAGTCAAAGAATGACCGAAGGGACAAAGAAAGGAGCAAAAGAAGCGAAGACGGGGACAGAAGACGACGATGGAGTAGAGATTCTGATGACCGGACCCGAAAATCGACAAGCATCTCTCCTTTAAAGCAAGTGCCATGAGATGTTTTTGTGGTGTACCAATGCATTCATCCTGATTGTTATTCTTGAAGTCAATCTGTTATCATATGCTTTGTCCACAAAATAGGACAAGGTCTCCCAAATGGTTCAAACGTTCCCGATCACCATCTCCAAGCTGGAAGGCAGGGAAGTCCAGGTCACGGTCACCACATCGCTCCCACAAGAAGACAAAGAAGAGCAAACATTGACTCTCAACTCTGGACCTTGTCAGCCATTAGCCCGCTGGTGTCCATGGGTTGCACAACACACTCCTGCAGTGCTCTTTAAAGAGACTGACATGTCTGGTCTCTTGGTCCCAACTTCCACCATCCATGCAAGATTCAGCACTCTTTTGTATGAAGTTTGAACACTGTAACTAATTAAATATATTTTTGTTTTAATGTTTGTTTTTAAAATGATGACCAGAAATGTTGCTGCAAAGTTCTGACACTAAATAAATCACTGGTAGTGATGAATGTGTGTGTGTGTGTGTGTGTGCAGGATATGATTGGTAGGGCCAGGTATCAAAATATTTTAACTGTTTCTCTACAGAATTGTTGGCATCAATTTGATTTTTAAACGTTTATAAAAAAAAAAAAAGTTATCAACAAGCATTCTTTAAGTTTGTATGGATTTTTATTGAGGAAATTAATAGAGCATCATTTGGTTCTGTTTACAAAAGCAGTAAGTATGCAATGTTACACACTAAATTTTATTTAACTATTTTATACCATGAAATGTGCTTTCATTGAACAAAAACATTTATCAAAAGTACTTAATAGCCAGTATTGTCTGAAAAAATTATAAGATACCCAGCCCTAATCATTAGTAACCATATACAGATTTCCTGTACCGTACATTTGCTGTTATCAGCTGAAATGTTTGATATATTTTAGAGGAAAGGTTGAGAACTTGAATTTAGAAAAGCAATCCAGATTTTGTAGGCACAAACAATTGGTAAATGACATTTTAAACCACCTTGCTTTCAAGACATGGTTTCATCTCTCTACACAAGACACATTAAAATGTGACTGACATTAGGACAGTGTCTTGCACTTAAGAGTTAACTTAATTTTTCTGAAATGTGGGAGCAAAAGAAACAAGTAAGGTGCTCATACTGTTACAAATAGCCTTCTACCTATACTCACTCTTGACCATACAGCTGTAAATGTACACATACATATCTGAACAGATTTAGTTTCTGCTCAAACCACACACGCTTGGCATTTCCGGCTCTTTTTTTCTTAATGCAAAACCGTTCACAGTTGCTTGGTATTAAAGATAAAAAAACAGAAATGTGACAGGGAATCACACCTTGTCTGTTTTGTAAAGTCTATTTCTTCCACCCATTCTCTCGTCTTCCATTTTAGGGTCCCTGTTCTCCCGAAAAAGCTACAGACAGCTCTTTGTCTCAGAGCAATAACCATTAGGTAGTTGGGTGACGTCAGATGGCCCCATGACGGACTGTCCTTCATCTTTAGGACTGATCTCCGACAGACCGGCCTGAATGTGAATAGCTGACAACCTCTGAAGTGCTCAGTACTTTTTTACATTGATGAAAACCTTGATGGCTCCAGTGAAGTCAGCAGAGAGTAGAACCTCTGTGTGATCTGTCTTTAGGGCTCCTGCAAGAGGACAATACTGTTGATTGATAGCACTGAAATGGCAGTCTTGATGTCATGAAATCTGTCCATGAATGAATTCAAGCAAACATACCTGAGGGTATTGTTTCAGAGTCTGTGGAGTCCAGGCTCTTGCACTCTGCTTCAGGTTTGTCTGCTCCAGCTTCTTGTGGAACAATAAGGCCTGGGTGGGGTGCAAAAATCGCTGAGGTGACCACTGCATTGTGTGCTGAAAGATAAGTTAAGCTTTAGTGTCAGTTCAATCAAGGGAAACAAATTAATTAGACAGGTAGTTCTATTAAAATGACGTTTGCCATTCAACACACAGGACAGTTACCTTTAATCCCTTCCCAGAAGTCATTGCGGTCCCGTCGCACAGATGTGAATTTGCTCAGGTCATGGTAAGTGCTCCAGATGTACACGTACTTATCCTCTGAGCCACTGACTATGAAGGAGTAGTCATGACTGTAGGAAGATAATCCCACGGTAAGTCAGTCTTTGTGTTCAAGGTGCAGTGCAACATATAAACAAGACTTTGGGCAGTTTTTACAGTAAACTGTCAAAATTCGAAAGAGCCCTTGTTTAATACTGGAAACTGACAACTATTTCTGAGAAGCAGAGTTTAGAGACAACAAATAGGCAATAGCACTACTTTCAACTGCAGTTCAAATGCTCAAGTCAAAAGTACATGAAAGGGAACCATCTTCACCTGAAGCTCGCCTTGATCTGGCTGCTGCTGTTGACATAACCTTTGTATTTCATGGATAAAGACAAGTCCCTCAAGTCATAAAGGCGAATGCGGGAATCGTTTGAGGTCACCAAAATCTATCAGCGGGGGAAGAGGGAATTTGTCATTTGACAAGTCTGACTCACATGCCTCATTATAGGGACATCAAACATACTGTAGATGTATTTTGTAGTGGAGATCTGATGCTACCTTATTCTCTCCAGGTAGAGGTTCAATGCCAGTGATTTTGCGTCCAACTTTGTTCCTGCCTCTGGTGGACCTCACATGAATTTGAGTGTGGTATTTCAGACGCTAAGGAATGTACAAACAGAAAAATATCTTTGGTTCAACCTGGAAGGGATACTATCATGACAAAAATTGATAATAACAAAGTAGGGAAAGCATGTATTAGCTCGGCTGGGTACCTCTGTGTCATAGAAGATGCATCGACCATCATAGGTGCCAATTACAGCATACTTCCCATTTTGGCAGAAGTTCGCTGCGGTGATGAGGCGTGTTTGGCCATCCACCTCATTCCACAGTGCCACCTTCTTGTCCGGAATGTTCCAGAGCCGTAGCTTTCCATCCAGAGAACCACTTAAAAAGTACCTGTCATCCTGGGAAACAAGAAGCAAGTGTTACTATAAATACAGTCTGGGAGCCAAAATGAATAGATGTGTGCTGGGAGAAGTAATGCAAGGTGACTCAACTTACTCTGGGATGGAAAGCAATAGCTGTGACAAAATCAATGTGCTGAAAGCAGCAGAGACACTCTCTCCTGGATATGTGCCATAATCTGACCGTTTTATCCATGGAAGAGGAGAGGAGGAAAAAGTTCTAGATTGACACAAAAATGAAAAAAGTAAGAGGGGAGATCAAACCAGTACTGAGAGTGTCTAAAATGTGTGAAGAGGAGGGATAAAAGGATAAAGAGAGGGCAGTAAGACATCACCTTTGACCAGGACAAGTCCAACAGATCAGCTGTATGGCCTTTATACTTGCAGAAGGGGACTTGACGGAAAGGGGCATTCCTATCTTCTGTCTCTGGGTCCTCTAGAACACAACTTGCCTATCATGAGAGTACAATCTGTTAGGAAAACATGGAGTCTCAAGACTGTAAAATATACAACACTGCAATACTAACCGGATGACCCATAAATCAAAAGGTGTTAATTAATTTCACTCACCCCGTGATCGTCAGATTTAGAGGAGCATAAACTTTCCTGAGAAGGAGAAGGTGACACTCGACCTGGAGAAGCCAATACAAAAAGAATCTTACTGCAGCCAAAGCTGAGCATCTAAATTCAAATAATTAGTCATTAAACAACAAAAAATCTGAGCTGCTGATGAGCTTACCTTCGGTGTTGTACTTTAATCTCATGTTATTGAAGTAGTCAAAAGCAGTCTTCAAGACCCAGATGCGAACCACGTTATCTTGGCCTGCGGTTGCCAGCAGCCTCCCACAGTGTGAGAACTTCATTGTCCAAACAGCCCCCTTAGGAAAAGACAAAGATGCTGTTACAAGCGTGCATTGTTGCACATCTTCTCTTAAACGTTAATAATAATCAAAACTTATGATCCTCTTACCATGTGCTCCCCACTCAGGTCCTGTACAACCTTAATCTGATCAAAGTCGAAGGGACCCTTGAAGCTGTGTGCTGCCTTGAACTTGGCAGGCCTGGTGTAAGGCATGCCCTCATCGTCACTTGATGATGGTTCATCCTGATCTGTATGGAACACTGAGCCCACCCAAAACAAAAAGCATAACTGAGATTATCAAAACTTCATACGCATGTGCTGGCATTTGCAAATCCTTTCAAATGAACGTAGCAGCTCACTGTCTGAGAAACGCAAAGGTCACTAAGCAAAGGAAAATAAATGATCTGCATTATTAGTGCAACAAAGTCTGTTGATGTTATTGATTTGTGGGTTTTGATGATTCAGTAGTGCATATGTTTGATTGCTACCATTTATGGTTATGACAGTGAGAAGTTAGAATTAAGCTATTTGTCCTGTAATATTCCTCAACGCCCACATCCATTTACAAATGACAATCTCTACCTAATCTGTGCTCTGCCTCTTGTTATACTTCCACTTGTTAAAACAAAATGTAGCTTAAAGCAGTATATTAACAATTTCGACCATGTTCTTTTACCTTCATCACGCACACTTTTCACTTTGTTGACTGCCTTCTCTCCATATTCCTCAGCGAGATGCTTGGCCTTCTTCACAGACTTGCCCAGGAATTTTTTAAACTGGGTTCTGGTTAGGAATAAGGGACAACAAATTATTATATCCTATATTTGATCATGTTGTGAGAAGATGTAGAAAAATCAATTCCAGCAACAGGCTACAAGAAGCCACTAATCCTTACGTTTTCTGTTTCAGTTTTCCTCCATCTGTGTCTGCCAGCGGAGCCTGAGGCTTGTCATCATCATCTGACTGTGCTGCATCATTCCTGAGAGGAAAAAACAGGAAAGAAATCAACTTCCTCTACAAAATGTACCATTTGTTTTTACATGATTAGGCTTTAAAAAAAGCTTTTCACAGTGGGAAAACGTACACGTGCAAGCCTATTCCATTGCCAAGAAAAAAAGCTTTTTCTGGAAGCTTGATTGATTGGTCAATAGTCTTTCCACCTTTGACTTGCTTTGTAATTCTGGACAAAACATCACTTACTTTTGGATTTGAAGTGTGAACCTGTCACTGTTTCTTGTCTCCAAAATGCCAGTTGACTAACTTGAAATGAAAGTGTGTGTGTGAGTGAGATGTGACTTTTTTTTTTTTTTTTTCTCATTGTGTGAGTCAGAATTGGTGTTGCATGTCAGCAATGAGGCCTTCAAAACACTGGGTTTCTCACAAAACAGTTAATATATAGAACAGTGTGGAGAAAAATACGCTATGATACTGACTCAAATTTAACAATACAATACGCTAAAACAGAAAAATAATTTTCTGCTTACGTTATGTACTCCTTGGTCCTCCTCATGATGTGCAGAGTGAGGGGGTTAATCCCTGAAGGAAGTTTCTCTTCTGCCTGGATTAGAGGGATCTCTTCCCCAGTGTCCAGATTCTTGATCATCACACTGGCTAGGATTTCCTGTTTTAAGATAACACATAAGTATACATTTGGTGCATATGGAAGGAATGTGCAAGAAGTTGGGTTATGGATTGGATTCAAGCTGAATATAAAGGCAATAAAAACAAACTTAGAGGGACTCTTACTTCATCTGTCAGTTCTCTACCAGAGTTGGAACGAGGACGCTGAGGGCCTGGAGTTTGTCCTCTGCTCTCAGATGAGGCCTGTTCATCCTCATTTTCCTAGAAAAAAAAAACAAAGCAAGCAATAGTGCAATAGATAAGCAAACTGCTACACCATATATAGTTTCATTTTTGAGCCGCTCTGGATGAGCACCAAAAAGGAGACAGGTTTGCAGCCTCACTGACCTGTGCTGTCACCACCTTGTCCCCACTGGTGGCACTGGCCAGATCCAAGGAATGCTGCAGCTCTTTGGTTAGACTCCTCACAGTGCTGCTAGGAGACACCAGGCCAGAGGGCTCCAGAGCATCGCAGCTGACTGGACTGACTGCAGACACTGGACAATCATACAACAGAACACAACACTTCATCTGAAAAACTGGTCATCTATTCTGTCTGCCTTGCATGTCGGTATGTTGCATAATCGAGAAAGACGTTTTGCCAAGATGCTTGTCCTCTGTTAAGTAAAACCTCAAATATAGAGGGGATGCTTTGAACTGTTCCTCCATTCTTTGAAACAAATATTTGTGGAAACTCATGTATACTGGTAGCATTGAGCACATTTTCCCCTTTTGTCAACAAAAAGGTTACTACTACTTCATTTATCTAAAGCACTATTCACACTAGGTGCCTACAGACCTGTCGTTCACTCAGTCTTGCTTTGCAATGTCCAGTGCAGGCAAATCAAGAGTACAAGTTCTGGGCTCATGCTCACAAAACTAGGACTTGGAAAAATCTATTGCTCTTAATGTCTTTAAAACAGTTGCTAATCCAGGAAAGTCTTAATGGTTGAGTTCAACATTTCAAAACATACTGTGGATCAATGCAACACTTATCAACTTTAGTGTCATTAACTGTGCACTGTTTTCTCTACCTTCCAGTCCACTTGGCCTCAGACACTCCTGAGACTTCTTGGAAGGTAGACCCTGCCAAGACGGTGGAGGCGGTCTTGGTGGAGGACCTCCGCTGGGAGGGGGAGGGCGTGAGGGAGGAGGCTTCTTGGTGCTGGCTACAATGTCTGGTTCCACTGTGAATTGCCGTGGGGGTTTCATAGGCCCAGAGGAGTCAGAGTCAGCCGGCCTGTCTGTGAATGGGACCTGATCTAAGATATCTGCAGGTCTCTGCTCCTGCTCCCCTTCTGCAACCACAACACTGCCATCAGGCTGACTCTGTCCAACAGTGCTGGTGATGTCTGGGGGCTGAACACCATCTTGTGACCCAACTAATGGCCCTGGGAGATCTGCAGGCTCAGGGGCAGGAATAGAGCATGCTCCGTTTGTTGTTGCACTTTCCTGTTGTTCCTCTGGCCTCTCGACAAGCTGAGGTTCGAGAGCTGGCACTGCAAACTCGACAGGAACTTCCTGAGCATTATTCTCTTCCTTTGGCTCCGGTTCTGCTCTTACATCAACATGTAGCTGATCTAACAGCTGAGCCACTTGACCAACATCACCAACACTTCCCTTTTGACTTTCCTCAATGATGCTATCAATGATCTATGAGGAAGAGAAAATAACAATTATACACCAACTATGATGCAAGTTTCTATGTCCAGATCAACTACAACAGAAATATGTTATCGTCTGTGCTGTACATGTACCTTTCCTTTTTTTTCCTTGTCACAGTAGTTAACACAAAAAGCTCACAGCTAAAGTGATACCCATATAAAAACCTGGATGGTACAGCAAACGGCGCACTGCACGGTATGCCATTTCTAAAACATACCATCATAGATATTGAATCATTTTGACTTAATCTTTGAGATCCACACACTAACTTTTCTTATACAAAATAAAAATATGAGAATGTGATGAAACTCCAATATTTTGAGATCTTTTCTCTTTCCATTTTATCAGTCATCTTGTGTGGTGCAATTATAGAGAAAAACATACCAGTAGGGAATCATCTTGCTGCGTCTCAGACCCGGCCACTCCGCAACTCACATCTTGTGCAGCGTTTACTGATCTCTGTGAAAGCTGTTTAGAAAACAATTTAAAAAATATTGTTGGTTTTTTTTGTTTATTTACCTACAATAGATGGGCATAGGAAATAACAAAAGTCACATGCTAGTATTGATTTACATCAAGTCTCATCAAAAACATACAGACTGAGGGAATCCTATTTGTAGAATATTTGTACCCATACAGAAATACATGATTAATGAGCACATTTCTTTGAAATTTCTGTCATCCAGCTAACTTTTAATTGGCCTTTTTCATTTGATATAGACTGCTTGCCATGGGGGTAAACTCTGATGCATCTTCCTTTTGCTGCAAAATCAATGTTTTCAGTAAACCTTGCTGATTTGAGGTGCAGGGCTAATGCTGGCGCGTGAGCAAGGTAATATGAGTTCAAAATTGTGTTGCAGTTAAAATTTCAGTTGTAACAGTCTGTGTGGGAAGGGCAGGCACAAGGCCAGATTCATTTACATTTAATTTGCATTTTTCTAGCAGTCAGGAAGGAGGCACCTGCTAACCACTGCAGGAGACATGCATCATAGCAAAGGGTTAAATATTTGCAGTCAATGACTCATTACTAAACAGGATGTGTTAATGTTTTCACACAGGGTACACAGGTCTTACCTTGAAGTTACTTAAGGTAGGCTCAACTACAAAGAGAACTACTATAAACACTGCAGTCACCGCTAGATAGTTAAACACTTTGTGTTAGAACAGTGTACTGTTTAAATAGGGTTCAGGTCCAATGGCCATTGGTACCTGCATCTGGTAAAATACCCAGATTCATTAAGGTCCAAGTCCGACAAACTCTTCTTTTATAACTAGCAAAGCGCAAAGTACTAAACAAATAAGTAGTCATTTAGCTAAATAACAACCACTAACAATCAGATGCAATCTATCTGGCAAAAATAATTAGAAACAACTAGCTCAATAGATTCAATATGATCAAGTTTAATTGAACTCCAACCCTATGTATTAACTACTTCCACTTCATTTTCAAGCCTTGGTAACATTAAACCAAGTAAGAATAATCATTCCAATAGTGAGTCAACAGATACTGCCTTGTTTCAACAATGGCTGGGTTTAGACAAACATACCTGAGGTGAAGGAATGACAAACTTTGCAGGTGACCTAAAAAACACAAAGGGGAACAGTTTAAAAATGTAACAAAAGTCAATGTCTAAAATACAACATCCTAAAACAAACCTAATCGGAAACCAAATATTTTATTACTTTATCTGTCCTCTTGAGCAGTTCAATGAATGTGTCCTCAAAGGAAATACAGATTTTCAGACCTCTTCCATGATTAAACAAAACTATTTGGATGTGGTTGCTAATGAATGCTTGAGTCTGAAAGCAAGACACAGACGGTCTTTGATTCAGTGCTGAATGTTAGTGCTAGTAAATATAACTTGATCAATAATATACTAAAAAGGCAACTAGATACTGCCAAAATGTCCAGATATTTGGTTTCTAAAAAGCTCAAATTATTAACAGGATTAATACCATACATGTGATATTAAGTGACTAATGTATTGCATGGATATTGGCACAGTGACCTGCACAATTTACTGTGAGAAATTCTCCACCAGCCACTCGCCATAATGTAAAACGGACATAACAAAGTCCAAGAGGCAGAGTAACAGTTTAATCTTGGTGTACTTTAGGTAAATCCGTCATAAACTGGTAGCATTCCCAAACATTATTATGACAACATGGCATTGTTTTCTGGTTAATCTTGACTTCAGTCATTGTGCCCACCAGCCAAAACCTCAAGCACCCAAAATGATAGGTCAAAAATATCTTTTTGGTGTTACAACAAACTATATTTTTGAATGGATGATGTCGATTTGATCTCAGGAATAACATCATGTGACTTGTGTGTTGGGACAGACTTTCCCTGCACTAACATCAAACAGCTGGTGACACTATACAAGACATTGTAATGGTTTAACTACTAAATTGACTGGACAGTAATTTACACATGACTCGAGTCTCTGAAGCAGCTCAGTTAATGTTGTCTATAAAAATGAGAATTTCGCTAATTTAACGTTAGCTGTCATTACTAAGTTGGCTGAATACTTAAGGCACATGAGTAAAAACAAGCAGAAAAACGTGTGCATCAGTGACTCTTATGTAACGTGATATTATCAAAATGTGTTTCCTTACACTTTTGGAGATGGAGTAAAATTAACGTCCTCGGGAGCATCATAGAATTCCTCGGTGTCACTTGTATCTGACGCCATGCTAACATGAATTTAGCTCGCTAGCTAATGAAAGTTAGTCGCGCTTGTCTCTCTATATGCTGCCTTCTCGATATTTATGTTATAATTTAAACGACTTTGGCCCAGGCGTCGTCAAACAACCACTTTCCTGTCCAACGTCACGTCATAACGTTACAGTATGCTAGTCAAATGCTAGGCTAACAAATGTAATCTGGTCGTACGTCTGACCAACGCCTACTGCTAACTAGCTTTCTACCCTCTTTTAAATCTGTCTCGTTCACAGCACAGTATCTTCTATGAAAGCAGACACCAAAAGACGCGTTTTTACAACAGCATACAGTTGGTTAGCTGTCAAGCTAACGGAGCCAGTAAACACAAAAAAACACATCTTAGTGAAGTGAGTCAAAGGGCGGGGCACAGGCGACGTCTTCTTCTACGTCACTGTTATGACAGTCGGGAATGATTTCGACACCCTACCGCCAACTACTGGACTAATTGAAGAACAGCAAGCAAGAGAACGGAAAAGCCGAGGATGGGCTGTCATGGGATATGGGATGCTGAGTAGGGAGTATTGGTAGGGAGATTTTCGTTACATCCAAATAATACAACTGTATTTTTCAAAGGCTGGCAAAACATCATCCAAGGATGAGCAGCTAATCACTGAATTCAGTGCAGTCCAGAACCTCACTGATACTGGATTTTTGAGGCAGATACAAACATTTGCAATGTACAAACACCAGTTAATAAACATATAATATAAAAATACATAAAGAATGTGTTAAATTTTGTTAATAAAGAGATATGTAGGCTAATTTTTACAGTTGAAAAACTTGCCAGTGCTCTCTGGTGGACAATCTATGTCATATCAACACGGTTTCTAAATGACCTCAAACATATCTTTGACATTCCTGCAGTACAATTTCAACAGTGATAATCAGAACAATAAAAAAAAAAATGAAAATGATACAGAAATAACTGATTCTGAAATATAAAATAACTACATGGTACTGTATATCAGTTGGCGGTTTCTTTAACTGCCAGTGCAACTCATGAGGTGAGAATTGGTTGGTAAAACATGCACATAAATTAGCGGCTGTAGGTCCCAGTCATTCACACATGATGAAGGCAGCCAACAGTTAAGCAAAATTACCATTGAATTTGATCTGTTCCAAAGCACTCCTTGTTCCAGATCAATGCATGAGTTGATTAATAATTCACTTGCAATTTAACTAATGATTTGAGAGGACAAAAAGGTGGAGGTGCTAGAGGGGTGATTATTGAAAGAGCTTCGGTACATTTTAATGAATGCATACATTATTTTGTTTTGGTCATATTGTAATTAGAGACTGCAGTTGCATTAATGCTATCAAGCATGGGTTGAATATTAATTGTAAAAATATTCACTATCATGCATTAAGCTATCAACATTTAATTATCCTCAAACACGATTAAATGTTGGTGACTAAACCAAAAACTCACAGTGTGTTTGGCATCATAAGTTGATTTTTGAGGAGCTTTGTTAGGGTTGATCTATCTTTTCTTCATCTTTTGTATATAAAAAAGTAAACCTACCGAATAACAACAATATGCTGAAATTGAATGGGTGTCAATGGTCTAAAGATCTCAGAGCTTCTTCAGCATTCAACAGTATTTTAAGAGAAATATCAGGCATTAGAAAATAAATAAATAAATAAATAAATAAGCATGTTTTGTATCCTAAAACAGTTTAGTTGTTTTTGTGAATGTGTCCAATATGATGCTTAGAAATCTGAAGATAACCCTTCAATTGATGGTGTGTATTCTAGCGTGGCTACAGTCATTCATGTTTAGTTAAGTGGAGCCTTATATAAATCTGTGTATTGAGACATATGTAAGTACATCAAATTGCACATTTGGGGAGCAAGTCCCACCTGGTAGGATAATCTGCTTTATGCCAATGTGAGGTGGAGAACACAAACTGTCAGTCACACCTTTTACCTGTGACATTAAAGCTGCAGTATTTTAATATGAACAGTGAATCAAATGACTAAGCAATGTGACAGGGGTCCCATTTTGTGATGGAACCCACAGGCTCTATGGAGCTGTTTTGCCTATTTTAGATTGTTTTAGTTTGTGCTACATTTAGCTTGTTTTTCTTCATTGAGGAAGTGTTTGAGTGTGGAGATAAGGAGGTTTGTGTGTGTGGGACAGGGAGAGAGAGTCCATACTAAAATTAAAGAATCGGCTTTGGTATACTTTATTTAATTTAGTTTATTATTTATTTACTTTATTATGGTCATGCCAATAATGAAAATCTGAACTTGAATTTGAGAAAAGAGATTAAGACATTAGTCCCAAGAAGGGAGTTATTATGCAAATAGAAATATTGAACAAAAATCTTTGATTATTGCAATATAGGCAGGTTTACTGCAATGTAGCCAGCGAACACAGCCACTGCATCTCTGCTGTTATGATGTTTCAACAAGAACAGCTTCTCATTACCTCATCTAGAAACTTCAACAATACTCAACCCAAAAATACATACTTCTGCTTTTGTGAGAATTACCACATGCCACATGCTTCAACAACACTGTATGTCCTTGTTACAGTAATTTCTAAAATTAGTAATATTTCCTTTAAGTTCATACTTGCAATAGGGAGCCTATAGTTTCCTACAGTTTGGCGATTCGAGGACACACTCTAAATTACCATAATTAATAGTTTTACAGTAAAGTAATATAGATGTTTGTGCCAGACTACAAATGCTTCAAAGAAAGACGACTCCTCTTTAGAACCACTTTATTTAGTAACGGAAGTTTTGAGCCAATGAGAAAAGAGTGCCATACTCTTCCACCAATGGAAAGTTTGGATGCTCCAGCTCTCCTAGTAAGCGACAACTACATTGGATAAAACAAGGAAGGAGGCTCCAGTGGTATAAGTGGATTTGAGGGCTTGGAAGGAAAACAAGGACGCTAGTTAACGTTATCTCGTCGTTGAAGGTATGGAATCTGCTATTTAAAAGTTTACAGAGTCTATTTAAGATACATACGGCGATTGAAATATCATACATAGTATATTAAGCTCAACAAATACAAGGTTGACAGTTAGTCACAGTCATTTGTTGGTGGTGGCAAACCAACCAACCAACCGGACTAACTAATAACTAACTCATGTTGAGACCCCGGTCGTTTACGCTGTCGTTAGTTAAGCTAACACAGCTAGCGGACAATGGTTAACAATAACCAACTTGACAGCCATATAGTCGGCTGTCCTGATCTGACGTTATCTCAAGCTAGCCAGTGTTAACGTTAAAGGGTTAGCTTGGCTAGTTAGCCTTAGCCTGTTCCCACTGGAGATGTAAGGACTGCGTTGAGGCAACATGGCCAGAAAAACTAGCAAAGCTCCCAACTGACAGCGCTACCTCTTGTGACAATATAATTGTTAATTCCGGCTAAATCAACACTAACATTTTAAGTGAATGACAGCCTGAAGCCTTTGCTAGCAAGACAGCTACCTCGCCGTGGATTTAGTTTCTCCCCACATGTATCACACTGAGCTTTAAAAGGACTAAGTTAACCTCTCCGACTTCGTGTCTGTCTTGAGAGCTAAGCTCACAGCACTTTGCAGAGGCAAACTGTTAACTCCATCCGTTTTGTGTTACTTTAACGTGTTATAACAACAGGAACCAAAGCACCAACTATTAAGGAAACTTTACTGTATCCAAATTGACGTGTGTACCAGTTGCCATTCTTTAAAAAAAATCGAGGTCAATGTTAGTACACCCTTCATTTTGTACATAATGTTAGCTGAATTTCACAATACGAAGAAGATTGTTCTGTCAAGTAACACACAAGGCAGATATTTTTAGCTCCAATTAGCCTAGTTCTGTGTAAAGCAACAAGTTATAAATATGGTGCAACTGTCACATTTCAGCAGGGGATGGGGGTCAAGAAACGCCCATGCACCTTGCCATCAACTTCTGTAGGACATTTTACATCTAAAATTAACATGAATGCAAATATATTCACATTACTATGAATTATCCCACTCTCATCATAAGTAATATAAGGCCACAGGCTGTAAGTGAGGTAAAGTCTGTCAAACACGCAAATGTTTGCTTTAGCCTACATAGGATAAGGATAAACATGAAAGCAACGTTTTGATATTTACTGGTAATTACCATTACTTGGCTTATTCAGACTATTTTGAAACTTTTTAAGTGTAAGTGATGTAGGCATTTCTATTTCATTGTCCATCTCAGTTGCAGAAAATCAATCTTTAGACGTGTATTATATCTTAAAACTGTGTGTAACTGGAAGACAGTGTTACTTGTGATCTGTAGTACAATAATTATTGTATTTTCCGTGTGTCTTTTGGAGATAAATGATCAGATTCAGAAAATGTATGCCTGACTAATTGCATGGAATAGATTATTGTCACCATTAGGCAATAAATTGTATCTAGAATAGTGTGCAGACTGCAGAACATAAAAAAGTAACTTCTGTTAAAAGTGCAGATGTAAAACTGACTTGCAAGTGCTGAATCAAAACCCACCTACATGTAACAGCTTCATCCTGTTTTCCTTGGGTGAGATTGCATGTTTGTTTTTTGGAAGAAAGACTTAATACGAATGTTGAAAGTACCATGTTTCTGTTTTTGAGGTGTGGTTTTGGCGAGGGTATGGAGCACCCTGTACACAGAGGGGAGACGATGCCCATCGGACTGCATGACAGGTAATGCACAATGTCTCATATTCCATTATTTCGTTAGCCACTGTGAATATGTGTATTGATTCACATTCAAGATTTTCTTTTCACTGCTCTCAACATTAATAATTGCAACCAGGCAAAACTGCTTATTTAAAAAAACAAAACAACTGTTGACTCAGGTTGACCATTCTTAAATCGTATACAGTGCAGCAGTCATCAGTCCTGGCTAGGAAATAGCTTCCACCTGGAATTGGAAGTGTTAATCAGATAATCCCTGATTAGATTGTAAGAAAGAAAAGCTGTGGTGCTCAATCACCAGGATCGAGAACCACTGCTAAGAGTCTTACCATAGTGTCACCTGGTGACTTGAAAGGTATGTGTTTCTGCTACATTTATTCACCTGTGGCAGCTTTCCATGCCTGAGTGGCTTGTGCCTAATGTTGGCTAATTGATCACTATTTGCCAGCAGTTGTTCTGTCACTCAAGCAGTATTGTCACAGCCCCCTTTCCCTTTTTGCCTTTGTGGTATACAAAGACTGAAATAGGGGACTTTAAACTGGGCACAGTGTTGGTGCTGTCAAACAAGCAAATTTTTTTAAGAATCGACCCTATCAGTAAGTCAAATTACCTAATAGCATGGAAGTTTAATAGCAACAATCACTTTGCGAAAATATTACATTGTATTATAATAGTATTTAGCCATGTAGTTCAAGACACCAATTACCGAACATTATGAGTGTAGATGTAAAATATCAGATGTCATATTAACTGACTTTTACTGATTTTGTGTGTTTTATTTCTTGCATACCTTACTGTAGGTAGTACCAAATGGTGGCATACGGTCTCATGTTGGAATTAGATTACATTGAAATACTACAGAAAGGAGCTTGCCTGAGTAACTGTGTGTTTGATCCAGTCTGTTGGCAAAAGATTCCCCTTAACTCGTGAACAGAATTGTGACTGTGTGGAGGTGGATGAGACACTACACCAACTGGATGGGCAGTTATGGAACACAATTTTCAGTGTTAAGTACTGTAATTAATGCAGACGGAGGCAGAGTGCAGACTGTCTATCAACAGCATTTGCTATCAATAACAGTTACTAGAATAACCTGTTGTCTAGTTTAAATGAATCAGTTCTCCTTCAGTTTATTGCTCTTGCGTTATTTGTTGAGTTGTATACAATGTATAATCATCCCTATTAACAGGGTTATAGTTACCTACATTCCTTTAAAATTAACATCTTTAGAATGGAAAGGTGCGGGATTTTTGTAGTGCTACTACAGGCAGTATTTAAAATAGGCGTCTTTATAGGGGGTTGCAATTTCGGGAGGAGAGTAAAGTAGAACTGAGGGTAACAGGTGTAGCGCTGAGCTCTTAGGCTTTGACAGAAGAGACAGGGAGATGACTGCTGTCCTTGCAGTAGGGGCAAGGTCATTCTGCCATTTACAGTGTAAGCTGGGAGGGAGTATGGTCGAGGCCAGAAAGTGTGATGACAGGGTTGTTATGGAGGATGGAGCTGCAGGTGGTAGAAGAAGACGGGGACAGGGTCTTGACCAAGATGTAAAGAATGTAGCTTCCCCAGGGGCCTTGTAAGCCAACTCTGTGGTTTTGAAAGTTATACATACAACAGCATAAGGTAGTAATTTAGCCTATGAAAGTATCAGCTGGTTCAAGATTTTCCTTTTTATGTTTTTCATAATATTATAGGAAAGAAAACTGTCTGGTTTAAAGTTGGTGGTTAAGTGATGAACAGTACTGCAGCCACCATGGTGTTGTTTGGGTGGGGTTGGGTTTGGAGGAGAGGACGGATGTATGTCATATGCAGAAATATCCCCTACAGGCTGGGCATTGCACTTGTACACATATGCAGTGTACAGAATCTGTACTGTACAACTGGAACTGCACCTGCATGCATCTTGTTGTGTGTGTGTGTGTGGATGGTCTGCTTTTTATATACACTCTGTTACACCATGTGGACGGTTTGGCAGACAGGGTGTTGTACACCAGTTATAGGTGTTTTTATATAGTTTAAAGCTTCACTTTTACCTAAGGTGACTTTGCGTATTTTTTTTATATAGAGTTATGAATTACATCAGAATTGGCTGTTTCTTAATCTCTTGCACAATAATCCAACAAATCTAATTGATTTGATAAAAGTGGGGCAAGTGGATAGGCATGACAACGTCTGTTTTCAGTGAGATATGAATAATTTTTCTACTTTTCTGGTTCCCACATTAGGTACAGCGCTGCGCCCTCTCATCTGCTAAAACCCATTTTAATGTGTTTTACACAGATTTTTACACAAGGGGTTTTAATTGTTGGGGCACCCTGGTTGTCAAGGGGTTAAAGTGCTTGTCGGAGGGTTAAATGGCTTCGGAAATCTCCTTTCCTTACAGATTTTCCGATGTCAGAATTTGGGGGGCTGTGCCTGACACTTTTGGTGGTTTTCCAAAACAATCCGACATTCACACCCACTTCATGTAGTTACTGGCCAGCTGCGTGGAGGTGAGAAAGTATGCATTGTTTGAACTTTTCTCTCAAGCTCTTTTTTTTTTTTCTTCTTCATTTGTCACCTTTCACACAAACAACTGAGAACTGAACACTGTGAAAGCCTTCCAGGAGGGACTGTCTGAAAATGTGCGCCTTTATCCCCATATTTGAATGATTATTGCAGTTTGTCCATCTCAACAACGGTCAGCTTGTCACCCTATAAACACTTTTGCCCTCCGACATGGTCGTACAACATGTCATAGGAACTCATTCTTTTCCAGCATAACCCGGCCCTTGAGGTGCCGACCATGAACCGCAACATCCCCTGTGTGTGTCTGGCACTTTGTTGCATGTCATTCCCCCTCTCTCACCCCTAGTTTCCTTTCGCCTACTTTCACTTACACATACCGCTACTTTTCAGCTACCAAGTAAAGACAATAAATGACCAATTTTACCTCTGCATGTCTGGAAGGTTTTTACTGTGAAGCAGCAGCAGGAAGTGTTAGTTAGACACAGACGATGGTGCTAATCCGATGCTTAATAAAATACATTTTTTGGTGATTAATCACTGACGCTCCTATTTGTTAAGATCAGATACTTTTTTTTTGAATTTATGCTCATAATCTATTCCTCTGCCCTTCACAGTTTATCAAGCTCAGTAAAGGCTTAACTGTGTCAAGGTTACTGTCATCATCACAGCAAAGCTTTGAATGGTTTGCACAGTGAATTATACTGAGGTGGAAAGAACAGGATCTTGCAAAGAAGATTTTCACTCAAAACATACTAAATGTAGTATAAAAATATTTAAATGGCGTTTGTTGTTTGGTTTATTTGGTGGCTCAGGCAGCATGCTGGTTGACTTGCTGTTAGCATGCTAGTTAGCTTAGAATGGTAGCTGATTGTTTGGTCGTTGCTTGTTTAGTTGAGCAGCATGCTGTGATAGCTGTGTTAGTTTGACATATTAGCTGGTTGTTGTTAGTTCAAAAGCTGTTCGCTGATGATGGTAGCTAGTGATGTTGTAGACATGAATGTAACTTTCTACGGAGGGCTGTGTTGAGTGTGTGGGTGCAGGTAAAGAGGGGAGTGGTTCTGGGACACTGGAACACACCGTTGAGCCTTCTTGGTGTCGTGGGACCAACTCAACGAAACACAAGTTATTGAGAGAGTTTTCACCAGTTGGCTCTGACTTGCCTGCACTCTTATACTCACACACAAGTTCATGTTGATGCCCTTTGTCTTGTTAAGACAGGTCAATGGACATAATTCAGAATTTTTTTTTTCCAGTGGGGTTGCTAACTAGTGCCTATTGGTAAGTCTAATGGTAAACCAGATATAAAGTGATGATGGTTGGACAACTGAGTGTGCCATGGCATTCACACAAAGTTGCAATTCAAGCCAGTTGGCTGCTACTGTAGTTTAGCCCAGGGGTTCTCAACCTTTTGTAACTTAAGGCCAACTTCTGATTGTTAAAAAGTTTCCCAAATAAATGAGGGGGAAAAAACATAAAATCCCAGGTGGTTTGTGTTTACGTGTCTGGAGCTTCAGGATTTGGGGGCGAACCGAGAACCCTCTTGCTGTGAGGCGACAGTGCTAACCACTGCACCACTGTGCCGCCCTCCTTTAATCTAACCATTTGACAGTACCACTGCCTCCACTGGTTGAGAATGGCTGGTTTAGCATAAGGATTAAGGCTGGGTCAAGCTGCTGAGTATCTACTTTTTGCTTAGGTGAGAGTGAGATGTAAAGGCAGCTTAAAGGTAAGTTAGGTCATGGCTAGAGAGTGGAGAGGGCCCAGTAGGTTTATGATGGCACAGCCTGATACCCACTGCAGGGCCTAATAACGGGTCAAAACATAATTTAACATGAATACTGGGCTTCCATAGGGACGCTCACCCAACTTTTGGCACATTCTGCTGTGTATTGATAACTGACAATTCAGTTCTATAAAAATGTATAGCTTAAAACTGTGGAGTTTGTGAAATTGGTATTGGTACTTTCTATCACTTTGCAATAGTCATTAAGTAGCCTATGTCAGGTGTTTGCTGAACTGTGTTGGTCCACCTTTATTGCTTTACGTTGAATGCACTAGGGCTGGCTGCACCCACGAATGCTCCAGAATAATGCTAATTTATAATTATACTACTGTCTGTTTTGTTTAGCCAAAGCACACAACACAGCCATGTCCAAAAATGATGTGTGAAAAAAGCCTATATATTAAGTAGAGGAATTTGTGAGCATGTTTCCAGAATTATCAGTTAATTCTCCTTTCTGGCTTGCCAAGTCTTGAAACTTGGAATACCATGGTGAGAAAACATATGGTGAAAAGATGAATACAAATTTTAAATTTGTAGCTTTTCAGTACTGCACCCCCTTGAAAAACAATGTCTGTAGTGCTCCTATTGTTTTCTGAAACATAATTGATTAACTTAAAACCCACACTTCATCACATAAGGAATAACTGGGCATCATTGGCTTGTTAAAGACTTACAGTTTTATCTTGTGGATTTTATTTTTGCATTACATCTGCCTGAAATCAAATTTTGACTTCCACATAATCACATATTAAACCCTAGAGGATAGCAAATGTATTTGGTTCAAAGTAATTTAATTATATGAATTTCATAACATTTTTTTCTCTTTATCCTACTCCTTTATCTCCCTTCTGATTCTTTCCATAGCAAACCCAGAACTGTAATCACAACTCTTTTAACAAGGTGGCACTGTTGCTTAGCTACTGGGCTATTCACAAACCCTGACAGGGTGATGGGAAGGCTGGGCTTCTACCCCCTCCTACCACGAGACAACTGTGAATGCAGCAGGGCAAATAGTCGTGGTGGATGCAATCTATTGGTTTCTTAGTGCTGCCGCTAAAGTCACAACCCTGACTGTAGCCTGCACTGCCTCTACCAGTGTATTTCTGTAGCTGCCGCTGCTGCTGCTCTCCCTCCCCCTTAAATGGTGTGGGCAGAGTGGGATGGAAGACTGCATTGGAAACCTTTTCATGGAAATGGTCTTTGCTGTTGGTATTGCTGTAGCACCATTCTGGTGACACCAACATGCCGTTAAAATGGAAAAGCGGTTCTCCTGTCAGCTGGAAATTCCCAGTGCCAGTTCTTAAGACATCCAGGTCCTCACCCCTTTCGCCTGCCTACATGTGAGTAAGAGCTAAATAGCATTCACATTATACTAATGTGTCAATGTATATGGAGATAAATTTGTTTTCTTTTCAATTTTAGATTTTATTTTATTTTTTTTGTAAATTATTGTGACACCATTATTTTTGTTGTTGCAGCCTTAATTAGGCAAAATGCGATTGAGCCTTGTAGTGTGTCAAGAGATTTGCCTTGTCCAGCATGCATTTTATGGTTTGCTGGCAGAATGCTTTGCTCTTGGACAGAAGGACTAATTTTGCCGCTAATCTGGACATGGCAAGCACCACATCCCCGACTGTTGCCCTCTCCCTGTGGCTATGTTTATTTGGGAACAGGGACTCAGCAGCTTGGGAGGAGCCTGCCTTTGTCAGGATGTCTGGCGTGCCCTGGTTTAGAAGCTATTGTCATCTGCTACTGTTCAGGAGGGGGGGAAGGGTAGAATGGAAGTGCATCTCACAGCCTCTCGCCATCCTCTCTCTTTACCCCTTTTCCTGAGCTCTGCTGAAGCGGCTGAAAGTGTCTTGTTTGACTTTTGAACAGTAACATGGCTTTGGCCTACAGAGAATGAGAACCAAAATCTTGAAGAAAAAAAAACCCAACAACACAGTTTTCATGGCTAGCTGGTAGCCTAAAGGTAAATTCATAGGCTAACAAGGCTTACTTGGATGGATTTTTCTAAAACTGGATTTATGCAGTCTCCAGTTAGCATGCAGCTTTACTTATGAGCTTAAGAGCTTAATTATGCTAGTTTTACAGAAATGTTTCTTTTGAACATTACTGCATCACAGCAAGAGAAAGCTAGGCTCTTATCTCTGTTTTTGCACATTTTGCTTTAAATGTCCTCGGTGAAACAGGTGACATCTGCAACATGGCTAATTCTAAATGTACAAAATATGTCGGTACATTTACCATATACCCCTTACCTTCCAAGTAAACCAAAACGACATGATGTATGTTTTGCTATTGGCACTATTGACTTAGTAATTATGGTTTTAATCTTTATTTAACCAGAGTAGTTTAGCTGGAACACCCTGCTTTATACACACACATACATACACACACACACACACACACACACACACACACACACACACACACACACACACACACACACACACACACACATTAAAAACCTGGAAGCTGTCCAGTTCAACCACAGTCTTATCTGTAGGCCTCTGAGCAGCTTCCCTGGAGCAGTTGGGGGCGTTAAGGGCCTTGCTCAAGGGCACCTTAGTGGTTGTATCAATTGAGGGGCAAGCACTGGGTTTTCACTTCCCCACCCAGAGTTATCCAGACAGTCTGCAGTTTACACAAACCTTCCTGTTTTTCCAGTTATTTTAGCTTCATTGCTAACACTGTGGCATAGGATCTGTAATCGATTGGTCAAAAATATGTTGTTGAACATATTTTGTGGAATAAGTTTCTAACATTGAACTGAAATCTCTTTGTAAATCTCAATCTTTAATCTCCAGTTTACCCATATGTTGACTGGTGATTTGTGTGGGTCTTGGTGTGTGATACAGCTCTTAAAAATAAAGCAGCACAACTAACACAAAAGTGGGATCATAGATGCAAAAAATGTTTGTCTTACTGGTAAATATTTTTGATTGTCATGGACCTCTAATCTGTGGAGAAATATTTTTTCTGTAGTTCTGTATGTGTTTTTGTCACTTATTTAAATACCCTGTAGTATTTCTGTAGCAACACATATAGCCTAGAAATAGTCATAGCCCAGCTATGTGCTGTACATTTCATTTCTGTCTGGTATACTCAATTATATTACATCTCAGGATATTTAATCTTGATAGAGCTTTTTTTGTTTTTTTTTTCCCACTATTAACATTTTGACTTAGTGGCAGATTATTTCAAAACTTTACGTTTTTTGAAATAAATCGTGCTGTTTCAGTGTGCTAAGAGTGACATAACTGCTGTTTATCGGTGAGTGCTGGTATCTCCTCCTGCTGCAGCCTTAATCAAGACGCAGTCAGAGACTGTTTGCATTGTTTGTGCACAGTATTTAGGTTATTTTCAACACTTGACATTGTATAAAAGCAAGAAGAGGATCTTCACATCAGCATGTAAACATGTCCCTTTGAGGACTATGACAACTCACTGAAAGAGCAAGGACGAGACTACATCAAGTGTACTTAAGTGGCTGCGGACGGCGCTTGCGTGTCTTCATAGGAGATTGTGTGCACACACTGGCAAGTGAAACATATTTAAGCCTCGAGGCTCCACCTTACTCTGCCCAGTGTGGCTCTGCCCCACCAGACCACTTACTATTTTGAACGTGTATATTGTAAGCTGTGTTTTCAGGCAGGCTGATATTGGACCCCCAATTATAGGTTACTCTGTGGTTAGGGAGAAGTCACTCTTTATAGGCCCTTTGAGTGGTGCCTCTGTCTGTTTGGCTTTAGAGACATTTTTAACTTGGTATGCTGCGAGGGTAATCTTTGTATATGTATCCAAAGCAGCAGATTGAGTTTTGGAATATCTGACATACATGATGTATAAAGAATTAAGATTTGTTTGCACAATGTGTTGCCTGCTTTGAAACCACCCTAATCTATATATAGACTGGTGAACTGCCTGTGATGCGGATTTCATGCTGGCATGGAATGGTTAAGGTTCACTGCCAGTATGGCCCATGGAATAGTCTTCAGCTCACTAAGACGTCATTGAGTTTGTCTTTCATTCCACAAAAAAGTCCTTGAAATGAATGCCATCCCTCATTTTACAGTGGTTCAGTACTAAGCACTTAATATGTGTGACTGCTGTCTTTAATAATAACCTCTTGGAGGCATCATGGTGAGCCAGCAGCCTTAACTGCGGCAGAGCCTGTTCGATTGCAGTCAGGGACCTTTGGCACATGTCATACCCCTTTGCTCTCTCCCAATGTTCCCTGTCACTCTTTGTCAACAATTTCATTA
Organism: Maccullochella peelii; assembly: GCA_002120245.1. Classification (NCBI taxonomy): domain Eukaryota; kingdom Metazoa; phylum Chordata; class Actinopteri; order Centrarchiformes; family Percichthyidae; genus Maccullochella; species Maccullochella peelii. Next base: position 88,542 of record LKNJ01001862.1, on the reverse strand, counting down.
AAGCAAAATGCTAGAAAATCAATCCCTCCAACTAAGATCTAAAAGAGAAATCACATCTTGTACATTTTGACCTTCATATTTTGCATTGGCACATCAGAGTCTAAAAGTGATTTATCTGCTGCTGTCACTTGGTTCTACTGATCTATATTTTGTTTGTTTGAAAGAAATGCACCGTTTTTACAAAAACAATCTCCTCTAAACATGCTGGCTGCTTGTAACTTTACTCAAAGCCACCTAGTCTTTAGAAAGTGTTTAGACTGTAGTTAAAGCCAGTGTGACCAGATTAAACTTCATACAGACTGTATAGCTATAGGTAAAATTGTTTTTTTGAGAATGTAGATGCTTCACATGTCTCATGTGGTTGTCAAATCCTCCTGCTGCTGCTGAATCCCCTGTGCCACTGCTATGAGAGGAGATTTGCAGTCTCTGAGGTAAATGGCCTATTAGTTTACATAAGTTTCTTTAAAACCTACTTCATTACCAACCTAGATTAATTTGTTCACTCAATTGTTCAGTTCATCTATTCTAAAATAATTAGAACATAGTTGATTTGACAGCTGACATCAAACTGAGTAAGAGCTGGGTTTGCGCTGGAGGATTTTCATTTACTTTGACTTTGAACTTCCACTGACAAAAAAGACATTTTCATGGTTAAAAATGCATAAAACAGTGGAATTATACTCGAGGGTCTCACCAGATATATCACAGTGCAATTTATGTGTTAATTGGACTCAGTCAGGGATGATATGCCAGCAGAGATGTTAAAATTACAATGCTCTTCTTAGCCAACTTACTTTATGACTGAAATAGCCTGCTCTTAAATGAAGAGATTATAAGTGATTGATTGATTAATATGCTCTCTGAATGGCTGGCTAGATAGTAACTGGTAACAGTGATGTGAAACGACATTTGATCATTTTCATAAAACATTTTAAATGAACTTGCTTAATTGTTTGCTTGAAAACTGCAGAATATTGAGTGCCCCCTTCCGGAGTGTAACATCTGCCAGTGTTTTTGAATGAGGCCAGTTTTGTGTCGTGGTTTTGAGATTCTTATGTGTCCATTTACCGGTGCAGATGCACACACAACGCAGCAGACCCAGGTAAACCTGAGACATATGTGCTCAGCTGCTGGAAGAATTCAAACCTTTAGAGAATCGTGGTGGAGCTATTCATTTACCTGCCCTATGGAATGGACATTAAGTTCCATTTTGTACAAAATGCAATAGCTACCCAGGGATAATTTATTTTCATCGAAAGGCTGGAGGGAAGGCACAGGCAGTCTGGCTGGCAGAGCATCAAGTGAGTTCAGAAAGGTGAAACTGTCATGTCTGTGCTCATCAAGGGTTCGTACAAAGCCTTGAAGTTTGGAAAATGCTTAATTTTAACCGTTATATTCTCAGGTTAGGAATATGCTTGAATTCGAATATACTCCTTGGAAAATGCTTGATTTTCAACATGTGTAGGTTTTTCATCTACACAATCACTCATGTAAATCAATTTTTTTTTTTTTATATTTCAAATGAAACGATCCCATCGTCATATTTGTTTGTTGTCTCCTGGCGTCTCACACCAGATGCGGAGCGGACTGCAGCTAGATTGACTGACGTGGCCTCCGAAATGAAGAGGGAGTGTTTTTCCCTAACACTTCGCTCTGCATCACAAGGGCGACCATCTTCTCTCAGATGATTGCAGTTGGTCTAAAGAAATTCTGTAAACTTTATTTTTCGCAATTGCATCTATAGTAATGTGTTAGATGTAATAATAAAAACTTTGAGAGTCTGAAAATTTTTGGTTTAGGTACCTTGAAAGTGCTTAAAAAGTGCTTGAATTTGACTCTTAAAAAGCTGTATGAACCCTGTCATCTCACACACGCCAACACAAGCACACACATTTGTCTTCTCAAAGGTGAAATGGGATGAAGTTGGGTAGAGTTTTACCACACAGTTAACCAGTCAGTGAATGTCATTATGTCTGACAAAAACAAAATAAAAAACCTGATGCATTGCAGAAACTTGATTGACTTTCCTCATCGGATGCATCGCACCACATTCACCGTGCTCCTGTCTAGATGTCAGAACATGGGTGTAGAGTATGAAAAGACCTGTCAGAACCCCAAAAATAAAAAGTGTGACATGTAAAATTAATAATGATGCTGCTTGCCTTGAAAAACATCCGTAGGGCAACTGGACAAATCTGTTACTGTCAAGCCCTAAGAGATCATATGGCCAAAAAATCAGCTATTGCGGGTTTAAAGACTGGATTGGAAAAACAAATCTGTATCCAGTCTACAGCAGACGTTCCCAAAACTTCTATCTAAGTAGATAACTCTGAATCCTGACCCTATCAGCGGGTCAGGTCAGAGCTCTTTGCCAGTTCCATTTTTTTTACACTTTGTTGCTTTGCTTTTTCACAGAGGTGCATGGTTTCTTCCACTCATTCCCTCCTAAGCTCCTTCCCTTATACCTTTGCTCTGCTCACATTGTTGCGTATTGTGAATTCAGAGGTTGTAATTGGCCACACATAATGGAAGGTGTACCACACCAGGACAGTCAGGGGAATTAAAAATATATATACACTTCAATATTGCTGACCTACAGTATATGATTGTGGAAGGATCTGCAATTAATCATGCATTCCTGTTTAGATGGCGACAGATTAAGCCCCTTTGTATGCAAAGCTATGCCTCTACTCATTTGAGTCCGGGCAAAATTATGCTGACACTTCTTAGGTACACATTGGGTACACATCCCCTGTTTAGTCTACATATGCTGAATAATTCCACATATCTGTAGTGATGAGTTTGTAGCTATTTCTAAAATAAAAAAGAATGCAAACTTTCTTTACAAATTAGTTTTATTCTGGCTGTAGTTGTCCTTTTGGTTTACTGCTGGGTCGTGATCATTCTTATAGCGTCCTTCAGGTTAAGAATTTGGTAGGCTTCATGTTGACAGATTGTCTGCTCCACCCACATGCAAACATGCTATGAAGCTTGTTTGGCTTAGCCACTTGTGGTGCTGGGTTTGGGTTTTTGAAATTAAATTTTAGGTACTCACAAATTCCCCAGCCCTTCTTGACCTTAAAGTGCTCTTTGATTATAAAGTGTAATTACAGAATCATTATAGCGTACAGCCTGCTAAGGTTATTAGCAGTGATTGGAGCAATTAGCCTATCTGGAGATCATGGATAGTTTGGACAGAGTGAGCCATAATCACTAAACACAGAAGCTTCATGCAATTCACACATCTGTCAGCATATACTTCATGACACCCTGGTTGTTTTCACATTTTGCGTTTACCATTTTGCAGGTTTTCATGGGACCTTTTACTAAAGCTCATATGTTCTCTTAAATATTGCCATATTTAAATACTGTAAGTCCTGTTTTTCTTTCAGTTATAGAACCTACTCAAAATAACCAGGTTTTTCCAGTTTCCAACAGTTTAATTAAAACCTACAGTTTCCATGATAGTCCATTTTTAAATCAGAATTGCATGTCTGCAACTATCCATTCCGTTGCTGAAGCCAGAGTATTAATTAGGGAAGTGCCAATTTTCATCAAAATGGGCAGAGCAAACAACATTTGTCAGACATATGGGACACAGATGTTTGAAATAGTCCGATAAGTGATCGTTTCCTTCTTTGTGGAACTCTGTGAATGGATGAAAAAGAAAATGGAGTATCTCTACTGAATAGATTATGGCTCATTTTTGTATTTTTGGTGCATTAATAACAGCTGCATTCATTATTATGATGATCATATTCACATTTTCATATTTTAATCTATCCACCAGACCCGTGTTGCATTTTAGATGCACCAAAGTCTGTTTGATGGACTAGAGACCATATGAGAGAAGAATTTTAAGACTGCACAACTACCTCCTTTTCTCTGCCCTACTGCTTCTCCAATTCTCTGAAATGTTGAGAGAATTTCTAATTTGTTCCTCTCGGTTGTTAATTTTTCAGCTGAGTTGAAAGGAAAACAAAGTGTTGGCGCTGCAGGGAAGGTGGAGAAGCTTGAAAAAATATGCAGCTGCTGAATCTAAGCATGTTTGTACAGTAGAATGCAATAAGCCATTGGATAATTATATGGCTAGTCATGCTGTACCTTGATGATTCGGTGTTTGATGCAAGTGTTTAGCGTGCTAATAAGTAAGCAAAATATATTTTAAATGACATCCATAGATGATGCTCTGCTATATTAGAAATCCAGGTAATAATATAAGGTACTATTTCCAAATAGGGCTTCATTTTTGAGGTACTGACGTATTGTGTTGCATTGTATTGGAAAATGTCCTGTTTTTCATGATTATAAAAGTCAGTTTAACACCAAATGCTATGACTGTGGGATGTATTGGGTTACGTTATATGAAGGTTTCTATTTTCTGCAAACAGTACTTCAGCACTGCTGCGTCATAAGATGTGTGTTGTTTTTTTCCCCAGAAGTTGAAGCTGTTCATGTAGCTTTATTGCATTGCTGTGCTCAGTGATTGAGAAGACTCTTCACTTTAGGTGTCTGTCATTGCTCTGCTTGCTAGGACAAATAGGGCTATTCCCGCCTGACTCCACTCGCATCACTTCAGAGGTTTTCAGAGAGTTGCCCTTGTTTTGTTTCCATGCACCTCATCACCTTTTCTTATGCCTTTTCTATTTTTTTGTGTGAGTGGTTCGGATTCAGCTGCCGGAGTGTATGTTCTGAGAACACCAGCCAGAACGTAGGAGTCTTGTGATCTTTTTTGTCAATGGGGCAGAAGTATCCTTTTTTTTTTTTTTAAATATATATATAAAATGTTGGTGTTGCTCTTTTCTTGCTGCTCTGCCAATTCCACTGCTGCCTCATTGTCTGTCTTTTTTGCTCTCAGACTCTTCCTGTGTTCCTGTTAAAACAGTGTGTCATATTAGTCCACTATAGCTGTAAGCAATTAGAAAAATGCGATGAAACTTTCAAATGCCTATGTAATGCAGTTTGCACAAAAATGGGTCCAAGGAAAATGGGCTGCAATAAATTTTTCATTAGCAATACACACATTTTATTTGAGATTTCTGTCTTTTCAGGGGATTTTTCTTCTTGTCTCTTGTGTGTAAGTAGTCGTTTTGAAGCAGGGCCCAGGAACTGACACAATGAAGACTGTGATATTGTCAGAAAAGAAGAGTCATGTCTAAGATGGACTTGAAAAACTGTGTACCTATCCTTCAGTAAATTCCACCATGCAAGTTCTTAGGTATTTTTGCTGCAGAAAATACAACATTTGTCTTTCAGATGTTCATAACCTGAAATAGATGAGATTAATAAAGTTTCTATCAATGCATGGCTAAGCATGACAAGACAGCAAAGCTATACTCATTAATCTTTTAAGACCCTTCCACTGCCATCCAAGGGAAAAAGCCAAGTTGACTTTAGCTGCCTGAACTGTCACTGGTGGAAGGATGTATTTAAGCTTTCCATTTACATGAAGAGACTGGACAGACTGCCACCCTTGTTTCTTCATTACTTCTCTTTCAATCCTCCAACTTCCTCCTCTGCTTCTTAATATTTCCTTGGACCCTCTCTTTCTCCTAGCCCTGCTCAAAATCAAAATAGGTGAAAATAAAGATGCAAAGTGTTGCTGACCTGAAAATAGGATTTATAGCATAGCATTCCAGTTATTTGTCCATTCCATTGTTGTTAAGAATGCATTTTATAGTGCTTGTTGTGGGAAGAAAAGCCATAAAATGGATGAGGCTGTGAGCAAAATGGTCTTTAGTGTGAACATGAGAGCTTGTTGCAGTTAGAGTTAATCGCAGGTCTTGCTTTTCCATGTATCTATCAACAGTATCATAAGCATAAGCATAAGATATTGGTCTTTTTCTTCAACCCAAAGATAAAGGGCTTTTATCTTCATCTATAATTTATCACTTCAGACTTAGCATGTGGTGAGTGTTGTGTATTTGAACTGTTTAATGAAAGACAGATGAAATTGGGGCTTTTTGTGATCATTTTAATTCCCCCTAATTCAAGGCTTGTGGCATAACAGTCTACCCTCCAGGAAATAAGTTGTGTGTGTCATAATGTATCGTTTGACGTGAGGTTTTATATTCAATTCATCTTCATTTTGTTTAAAGTGTGAACAGTGTACTGCAATGTACTGCTGAGACACCACATTGACATGCCAAACTTGCATATAAAGATTAATGTGAGTTTTTTTTTTAATCTTTAGGCACTGTTTTGTGGTGAATCAAATTAAACTGAATCATTAAACTCATAAAATATTTTTAAACATAATTTATTATGTTGGGACAGAACTGTTTTTATCAATGTATCTGAAGGTTTGTCTTAATTTTTATAAATAACTTCTGATATTTAATAAATTATTTTTCCATTGGTCAGTGCTGAGCTGCAGTAATGCTTTAGTCCTAATTATCTTCAAACATGCCACAGATGCAGCTAGAGATTTGGTCTCTTTGGTGTCTTTGGGAAGGGCAGAACTTTTATGTGGGATGCTGTAGCTGTTGTCTTCTTTGTCTCGTTCCGGCAGCCACCAACACTCCTTTGTGGTTTGGACAACCCACTCTCTCCTCGCTGCCTGTCCGACTTACCACCTGATGGGGTAAATTTACCAGTACATTGCCTGTGCTGTGTGTCAGTGTGATTGTGACCACTGTTTAAGCCGTGCCAGTTTCTCAGCATTTAGTGGTGGTGTTGACACAATCCTGCTAGACGTGGTCCATAATCATCTCCTTGTAAAATGTACCTTATTACCGATTCCATCCTCTCATTGTTGTTTTATAAATGCTACTGTATTTATCATCAAGTTATTTATGTAAATAGACCTTAAGCATGTGTAGCCTAGACCACAGAGTTGTACCTAGTTGTCCTTACTTCTTGTGGTAGCAGAAATCACCATGATTTTGTGCTTATTTTTTCTTTGTTGTTGATGTATCCTCATTGGTCTTCCTACCTGTACCTCAGTTCTTGTGCAGCTTGTGAAAGGAATGACAACTAGATCCCACCTGACCCTCTCTTAATGTTTATCCATCATATATATGCCCCAAATGTCTTCGGCCTAAAGTGAAGTTTCTTTGAGAAGAAAAAAGAAGGAAAGTTATCATCCCATAATTTCTTACATAAAGACTAAACATGTCAGCATAGCGTTCTCTCTGTTTCTTGACCTCACTGACTTTTCTAATCAGATCATGCAGCCAAAGCAGAGCTGACAGGTCTCTCATTTTTCACCCCCAAGTGACCTTAGACAATCGTGACTCACAACTTTGAAAAAAAATATTGTTATACATATATGTTCTTTTTTTTTTTTTTTCATACTGCATACTAGCAAAGAGAACAACTCCCAGCATTCTCAGTCAGTCTGTAAAGTTAATCAATTGCTGTGCAGTCGTAACTTTAAAGATAATTTTTAAAAGCAGGACAGTTTCATATTAATGTGCACATTGTGAACGTCACAGGACCCTTTTATTCTCTATAAACAAAGCAGGCTAAAGCAAAAGGTTCTGCTGCTCTTGCATAGCCTACCTTATTTGCTATTTTTCTTCACAAACCAAAAGTACAACACTAGCAGCTATAGACCCTAATATGGAAATTAAATTAAAGCTTTGTTTTACTAAGTTATGGGCGGTTGTATTGTACACGTTGGTTATGTGTTCGTTTCGATTGCTGTTGATGTTAGTGTAGAAGTAACATAAATCCTTGAAATCATGAACCTGGCACAGATTATTGATTCAGCCATTAGTGTAACCTTATTCTGGACATCTGACATTCCTGTCCAGATGTGACCTGATGTAATGACACTAATGTAACATCAAATCTCCTCAATGCATTTAAAAATTGTATTCAAAGAAAAAGCATCTTGCACACTTTCTCTTTCTCAGTATCATCATCATCATCATACTATCAAAAACTATATATAAATATAAAACATTTTGATTGTCTTTGTCATTTTTTTCTAATCAGATGTCATTGTGTGCTACCTATAAAAGAATAGAAAGGCAGCGGTCTTTATGTGATGTACCTGATTACTGTTATAATAGACCTGCGATGAAAGGTTTAATGATATGTACATCTGTTACATAAAGACTGCTCTGTCTTCCTATTGCAGATCTACATAACACTATATGTGATTACTCTTAAGACGGCGTTGCATTTAGAGGTTAGAAGTACAGATAATGCAGACAGGGAGCAGTGCTGGATTCCTGCCTTACTTTTACTTATTCGATCCACTTTACATACAAGATCTGTTTTTGAGGTGAAACTATTTTCCTTGATCAAAATTTAATTAGAAACTAAAATATTGGCTGTGGTTACTGAACACAGAGAAAGAATAAATGTGTACATTTTGTGTCTTCTGTAAAGACCTGAAGAACACTTAAGCTCACTTTATTTTTAAGACAAATGATACACACGTTCCAATCACGTCAATGTGTATCGGGTACAATGTAGTTGTAATGTTCATATAGTAAAAAAATTTTATGGGAGCTTCTCTGCATTTTTTAGTTCTTTATTGTTGTCATGTATGTCCTCCTGCACATCCAAATAATTTTAAACTGTGCACGTCTTCACATTTGTCAGGAAGAGAGAGAGGATTGTTTTCAGTGGAAGTGAAATAAGTTTCAGACGTAAGGAAGAACTGTGTGACTTTTACAGTAGCCTGCTAAACATTTTAATAGAATCTAAAAGCTATGTTTCATTTAGAAATGTTGAATAATGTCCCCTCAAAGCACAGGGGACATTTACTTACAAATGGTAAAACCACTGTGCTAACCACAAAAAAAAAAAAAAATCAAGTGTTCATCCACGCGAGGACTTAGAATTGCTTCATTATATAAATAGTCCACCCAAAAACCATTAGTCTCCTACATCTGACAAGCGCTGCTGGCTCATGGGCCTGTTTTGAAGACACAAATTTACTGCTATGCTGAGCCAGACATTTTTGTAAAGGAATATTTTATCAAAAACCAGGCCAATCTTCATCTGAAAATGAACGCCTTTTAAGTCTCAGATGCCACATTCATTGACTATTCTGTCATCTCTATGTAGCGCATGGATGGTCGTAATATTATAATACAATATTATTTAATGTGTGAAATGCAGATCTTTGTGGGCCATTGTGTTACGTAGTCCTTCTGTCTGTGTATCACCTCTTACTGAAAGCAGAGCAGGTTAAGGCTGTTTTTTATTTATTTATTTTTTACACAAACCATCCCAATTATTAAGTCTCAAGTCATTTCTTTTGGTGTTATATTAACTTCATCATTTTACTTCTAGAAATGCTGTTAGAGATGAGCACAGTCTTTTATTAACAAATTACACTCGTAACACCAAGGCAGCAATCTCACTACACGGGAGTCTGACATCAAAGGCAAAGCACTGCAGTATGCTTATGATATAACCTTTAGAGAAAGTGATGCTGTTTGATAGCAAATGACAAATGCTTGGCTGTTTTTGTTCATCCACAGACTGTTTATCTTTTTTTTACTACCCAAATGAGCTTCAATCTCCAATGTCAGTTTTGTCAGCACAAAATGTACCCATATCCCCGGAGGATTCCCCTTGGGGCTGTGAGTCACACTTGTCATCTTCCCACGTTCACTCTCTGTGGAGCAGTTAAGGACTTTACATTACATTTTAGCTAGACTGTCCTAGAGCAGAGGAATATCATAAGAATTGGACTACACAGGTGAGAAACACTAATATATCATGTTCCCAAAGAGTAGATTTTTTTCCTTAGGCTGTTAAAAGAGTTCTGTTATAGTTTAGAATCCCTGGATTTATGGATCAATTACACATTTTGAAACAAAACTTTCATTTGCTTCAATCATCATTAGCAGTGTTTTCTCTCCCAAGTTGTTTTTTTTCCTCCCTCTGAGTGCTAAAAACTGATGTATTGTGGTTTCATATTTTATTCGCACTTTTTCTGAAAGCTAATGATCTTTTCAATGCTGTGCAGCCCATTTCAAAATTGTTAAATTTAATTTCATGTCCTCATTTAACTCAGAGAGATGATGCGTCACATAGCTGTGGGGTTTGTTGAAGGAGCAAGCTTCCACACCCATCAGTGTCCTGCTTGAGTCAAAAACACTGAATATTACTACATGTAAAGATTATGGTCTGTTTTTATCAATAAGCTCCACAATAATTTTAGTTTTAATGCACTGCAAAAATATCCTAGTAGAGCATCAGCTTGAATTCAGTCAGTTCATTTTCACCTTCTTACTTCTCTTTGCAAATACTTTGGTTTAAGGATATTTGCACTTTTTGTGTCTTGGGTCCTAAAAGCCTTGCTGGTGGCCCCTAGAGGCCACAGTGTTCATTATAACCTGCAGTACAGAAGTATTGGACAGAGCAAACAACATGGAAAAAAAATGCAAATCTGGTCCTGGGTATGATGCTAGAGGAGAGGCCATTAAGATTTTTATGGCTTTTCCATTTGCAAATTATCCATGCAAATTTTATGGCAATATGTCCGTTACATTTATGAGATGTATCTTATGTTTAGAGTTGACATTTTAGCCTGATGGAGGGAGGGGCTAGATGAAACTGATGGGCTGTCCAAAATGGAAACCCAAGGAGCAGGTGTTAAATGCATTTTTTTTTTTTTTTTGGGAAACTGCTCTTGATTTTTAATATTTCTCGGTACAATTGGAAATGGCTGCATTTATATACCGCTTTTATCCAGAGTGCTTTTCAATTTGCCTCTCATTAACACACACTCACACCGATACGAGCTACCATGCAAGGTACTGGCCACACCATCGGGAGCAATTTGAGTTGTTGTTGTCTTGACCAAGGACACTTTGACATGTGAACGAGCGGAGCAGGGATCGAACCGTCGTGATTAGTGGTCGACCCGCTCTACCTCCTGAGCCACATCTGTGTAAATGGAAATGGTCAATCGTGGCACTAAAAACTAAAAATCAGGGTCTCACTGAAATACCAGGATTCATTCTGTGGGTACAATGAACATCTACATGGAATTGCATGGAAATCCAGAAAACAGAGGACCATGAATATTCATGCCAGACTTCAAGACACCAGTTGTTGACAAATCTTGCTTTGGACGAAACCGTTGAATGGACAGACTGACTGACCAAGAAACGTCAGCATCCCTAGCCCCCGCTGGCGGTGTGGCAGACGGGGTTTGAGTTATATACCCAGCACGTGTGTTGCTTGTTGTTTGTCCATCTATACAACTAAGCTTAAGTTGGATCATTGTGGCTCTAAATAAAACATTATTCTTAGCATTTCACAACACATTTTCATTGTTTTAGAAATAAGTTTGTGAGTTTAGCCTATACTTAATCAACTTAGAATCCTTTTGTGTACACATGCATATTGGCACAACATAACTGCTGAAATAAAATGGTTACTATAGTTTCATTGAGAGTTAGCCTTGGGTATTTCACAGTTTACAATATAGAGACATTTGACCTCTAAATGATTATAGATAAGAGTCATATTCATTACTGATGTTATGGAGAAAAATGTCTTGCAGCTAATGTTATCTATCCGGAGCTGTTTCCAAGAAGTCACCTAAAACAGATATCTCGGGGAAACTGCTTAAATGTTATATGCATTTCTCTTTTTTCTTTTTTTTAACAAGGAAAACTTTGTATTTTCAGAATAAATGGAGCTTTACAGTGGCACACAAAATCAAACCTGGAAGCATCTAATCTTATTTAAGACCACTGATTGGCCTTAGTAGAGCAGGATTTGAGGTCTTTGCCCCAAAGACACTTTGGGAAGGGTGGAGCATGCCTTTTGTCTCTTCCCTTGCCACAACTTTCCCAGCAGTTCCAGGCTCGCAGACCTGCAACTTTTAGGTGACAATTTGTCTAACAATTAGGCTACCACCACCCAATATGTCCTTAAGTAGTGTCACTTTGAAAACTTCTCTGTCCTACTTTCCATAATCTAAAATTAGATGGAAACACGTGTTTTTGCTACCCTTTTGAAGTAACAAATTCTTTCCCTTTCCTTTTAATAGATCCCTCGTGGAGGACGACGACGCTCACATGAAAGTTGCTCTGGGCTATGGTGATATGGGCATCTCTGCTCACCTTCAGGCATCAAAGACAGGAAACACTCGATTTTTCACAAGCAACACACACAGCTCAGTGGTTCTTCAGGTGAGAGTTCAGACATGTGGCGACAATGTCTTATGTGAATTAAGTGAATGTTTAGTCAAATATCGTCTGATAATAATGTTTACATTTATCCTTGGTGTTCCTGTTAGAGAACCTGTGAATAATGTTTGCTATATAGCTTCATCCATGAAATAATGCTGATTGCAGGCTGGCGAGACACTGATTCAGACTATTGAAATGAGATAAAGCTCTGTGCAAGTTAATCCATGCCCACTACAATACTACAAACTGGAAAATGTGTCCTTATTGAATTTTTATGCAGTTTAAAAACCCTCCACACTGCGAAATCAAAACTACGTCAAAGAGCTTATGGTATGAAATACAGGATACAATTTAATAGCTTTGATAATATTCCAATGACTAACCAAAAGCACTTGGGATTTTGTGTCTGTGTAATTTGATATGAAGAGGGAGCACAACAAGAATATTATGAAACTCTGTTGATCGAGAATGTAACAGAAAAGCTTTAATAGCATTTGATAAGTTCTTGAAGTGACCTACTTTCTTCCCAGAAATGTGTATGCATTTGGAGCAGTCACTTAACAGTTAAAGCACATAGCATCATATTGATAAAGAACACAAACTTACGCACTCATTGAAGTGAAGCCACGCTTTATATCTCGTCGTTCTAATTTTAAACAAAAAGAGCAAGAAAACTGCCAAAAAATCTATCAAAATGAAACCGTTAAGGAGAAGCCGAAAGTGAAACTGTTGATAATCAATTAAAAATTGTGCATTCTGTATTATATAAATCGATACATGATCAGAAAGTGGGAATCAGCATCTGGAATTATAAAGCAAAATGTGTTTAAAAGTTATGGATTACAGCTTACACAGCAAGATCCTGTATTCCAGCATAAATGTCCAGTCTGCTTTAGCATGTCACCACCAATTTGCATAAAGTTTAAGATCAACCTAAAGTTGTTGCAGTGGTTGCTGGCGTAGCGCTGTTTGCTGCTGCCACAGCAATGGCTGCCCTTCGTCACCAGCTCTCATTGAAAATGAATGGCTATTGGCTGCTTTTGCTGCACATTAATCTTTTGGTGTCACAGTGAGGGAATGATAATGATGTTTCTAGGCGATCTGATCTTGCACCCCGTAGCCACAGTTAGTAAGACTCGCTTAGTCTCAGTTAGCTGCTGCATTTGGAAGCAACCCACGTAAAAATTAATGATTATTAGAGGAGTTTAAAGAGTTGTTAACAGCATGTATTGTGTGTTTTCTTGCATGCATGCCACTAGTGCTACCTGTTATGCAAATAATTGATTATTGAGTTGCTTCTGGATTATTTGTTTTAAATATCAATCATTTCCCTGAAGGGAAAAAAGCAGTGAATTAATCTGTGTAGCCAAAGTCTGATACACTGCAGCTAATGCCTGCTATGTTGCTGTGCCTGCAAGGGGACAATTAACTGTAGCTGTAACTCCAAACATATAATTCTGAACCAGTCACTTGCAAGACTGTCGAGAAAACAAGCAGGCCACTATCAGTCAGAGAGCCCAAGTAGACCAGAGTGCCGTCACACACCATTTCAGGTCCATGAGATCACATGTACAGTAACAGTATTTTGGTTGATCCTTACTGAAAAATAGAAGTTCAAGTTTGTGATTGGACAGGAAATACAGTTAAGCTGAAATACAGCGGTTGAGACAGGTTTGTTTGTTTGTGTTATTTTCTGTGACCTTCTTGACAAGAGTCAGAGGAATCACATGGTCTTCATAGTCTGGCCTGGACTGAGCCAAAGTCCACTTCTCTGGAATAAAACCACTGCATTGTTCAGGTCCACTATAAGCTTGGCTCCGTGACGCTCATCTCTCACATGCACCTCTCACCTTTCTCCTCTTCTCTTAGGGATTTGACCAGTTGAGGATAGAGGGTTTACTATGTGACGTCACACTTGTGGCTGGGGACGGCGATGAAGCTTTCCCTGTACACCGTGCCATGATGGCCTCCTCCTCCGACTATTTCAAAGCCATGTTCACAGGTGGGTCTACAAAACCTGACCAGAGCATCTGCTAAACAGTGGGTTAGCCATTACTGGTACCAGTTTCGCTGATGACTTTTTTTCATGTGGGATTGTGTGCGTTTTGTTGCTATGGCACATGCAATTGATTGCTTTAATGCAGTCACAGGCTTGTCACTGTGAAATTACTCAAATTGACCATGTGCCCACATTCCTTTTAAAACCAACCTACTCATTGTATGCAGAGGTACAAGAACCTTGAGTACACTTAAATAGATACAGTGTGTGAAGGGTGGGTTCAGAATTAGCAGATAAACTGTAAAAAAAAAAAGACAAAAAAAAGTACCTCCTTTTTAGATGGGGCTGACATTTTAGGATGCAAAAAGGTAATTTTTCATGACTAGAGCTTTGATTAGTAATTTAGCATCCCATTTTTTAGCATTACGTCGTATATAATGAGCAATGACAGGGAATTTTGATTTGGGGGTTACTTTGGGTCTCATCATGACAGAAGTGGAAGTGAGTTTGGAGATTTGGCATTTAAAGTATATGATGAAGATGAAGAAGGTTCTGCGTTGAGAACCGAAGAAGAGCTAGTTAAAGTAGGAGTAAGGGGAAACAGTACTTAGAGTGAGGGATAGCTCATTAGTGATAAGGGAGCTGTGTGCGCATAGATGCTGAGCAATGGGATTCTCTCTAAGACCTTCAATCCTTTCTCTAAACATAAGTCCTCTGACACTGAAAACATTTAATTGACATTTACGTATAATGGCATATGCATCTAAATGAAATAATGCATTTTTCATTTTCAGCTTAATTGAATTTGTTCAGTTATGTAAGCTTCATTCTTCAAGTTTGTTAAAAAAATCTAATAGATGTGGCTGCTCACAGACCTGCCAGTGAAATAAGATTATGTATGAGTTGGACCACGTGTGAGCATCTACGTTTCCTTATCCCCTCCTCTCTCCTGATGCAGGTGGAATGAAAGAACAGGATTTAATGTGCATCAAGCTTCACGGAGTTAACCGAATAGGCCTCAAGAAGATCATTGACTTTATCTACACAGCCAAGTTGTCACTCAACATGGAGAATCTGCAAGACACACTTGAGGCAGCCAGCTTCTTACAAATCCTTCCTGTGCTGGACTTCTGCAAGGTTTTTCTTATATCTGGGGTAAGGACGCACACAAGCCACCAGCTGCACATCACTGCACAGCACACAACTTCCCTCTAGTCTTCACCAGTTGTAAATTTGGTTTATTCTAATTATTTTTATCCCAAAATATTTGGGATAAAAGAGTGTATTTGGGCTAGAGGAGGAGACAGGCACATACGTAAAAGCACATTTCAAGAAAGATTTTGTTACTAGGTTTGAAATTTCTGCTCTTATTAAATCTTCATTTGATTTTGCCTGCTTCCTTACGGCCAAAAGTTAACTGTGAACTTAGCAGAAACTGAATAGCTATTCAATAAGTGACAGCAACAAGGAGTAGTGTCAGGCGATAAAGTGGAGTGCTACGTTGAGGCGGACATATTTCGGTCGGCCATACTTACGTTACATCAACCTGCTGATGACTAGTGACCTGTTGCTCCACATTCCGGGTCTGTCTCACAAGGCTGGCTATGTAAAAATCATCAGGATTTTTTTAATGTATAATTCCTTGAGCCCATATTGATATCTTAAAACTAAAAGGTATAAAGTTTACAGTTATATCAAACAGAGAAAATCAGCAAATCCTCTTGTGTGCTTCTTATGTTATGTGTTATAGAAGTTTACTGTATGTTAATTTGTCTCTGATTTCAGCATATCTCAATTCTAAATCACTGATATTTTGTAATTCGAAATCATTCTGTCTAAGTAAGCGAGTTTCTCTATACAAGCTGGGAAGATGCAGTCATTCATGTCCTAAGATGTGTTGTCAGTCTTATTTGCAGCTTTCCAAGATTTTCATTTCTTCTTCCCTGCAGGTTTCTCTTGACAACTGTGTAGAGGTGGGGCGCATTGCCAACACGTATAACCTCACAGAGGTGGACAAATATGTCAACAACTTTATCCTGAAGAACTTCCCCTCACTGCTGGGCACGGGAGAGTTTGTCAAGCTACCATTTGAGCGGTTGGCTTTTGTACTGTCCAGCAACAGCTTGAAACACTGCACTGAGTTGGACTTGTTCAAGGCAGCTTGCCGCTGGCTACGCTACGAAGACGGGCGTATGGACTATGCCCCAAAGCTCATGAAGAACATTCGCTTTCCCCTCATGAACCCGCAGGAGCTCATCAATCACGTGCAGACAGTGGACTTTATGCGCACAGACAACACCTGTGTCAACCTTCTCCTGGAGGCTAGCAACTACCAAATGATGCCCTACATGCAGCCAGTTATGCAGTCAGAACGGACAGCCATCCGCTCAGACAGTGCCCACCTGGTCACCCTGGGTGGTGTTCTGCGCCAGCAGCTAGTTGTGAGTAAGGAGCTGCGTCTTTTTGATGAGAAGGCTCATGAGTGGAAGGCGCTGGCACCCATGGACGCACCCCGCTACCAACACGGCATTGCAGTCATCGGCAACTTTCTCTACGTGGTGGGTGGCCAAAGCAACTATGACACCAAAGGCAAGACAGCAGTGGACACCGTGTTCCGGTACGACCCTCGCTACAACAAGTGGATGCAGGTGGCATGCCTTAATGAAAAACGCACCTTCTTCCACCTCAGCGCACTCAAGGGACACCTCTACGCTGTCGGTGGAAGGAACGCTGCCGGGGAGCTTGGTGGGTTTATTTCTCTGCTTGTTTGTTTTATCTTTTAAGCAACAACAGAAGCCTTTAATCAATATTGTATGAGATTATACACTTAAATATCAAGGAGCAATGCGAGAAAGAATGTGCAGTTTAATAAGGCTGCAAGCATACCAACGCTGGTAATCAAGTGCTGTGCCTACACATAATTTGCTGTTTCAACATGTCGCGTGCATAATCTCTGTGTAATTTAATAGAATTTAGAGGATGTGCACATTATCATGAACACCTTTACAATCTAATGTAATCCAATATAGAAGCATTTCAACACATACAGAATCCTTTATAACGTTTAATGTTCAATTTCAGTTGTCACTGTGTCAGACAAGTGTTGTTTCGTCATTTATGAGGTGTTGTTTTGGGTTTCATTATATTATATTGCAAGTGTTTATTTTTTCACTTTATGATATAGTGCAATCCAAAACAACAAGTATTTCTCTTGAGTTGGACACTTTACTGTTACAGTCAGGTCTCAACAATTATTTAAGATTAATGTCCTCACAATGTTTGTATTTTTTATGCTGGATGTGTCAGATAACATTGAATTGTAGGTTCTGAGACACGACTGAAGATGGGACACAAGTCTTATCAGATCATCTTTAGTCAGTAATCTGATGCTTTTCATAGTTTAAACATCATTTTGTTAATTTTGACAATTCACCCCTCTGGTAAATACGCTTCAATGAACTGATATGCTGAGTAACCAATCTGGAATCTCTGCACCCGTAACTGTGGACCACAGAGAGGTGCCACCCAGTACTTAAATTCAGCTCTGTGACTGCAGTGGAGAGAGAGAGAGGCCACTGTGTGAGCAGTCTTCTCTTCTGGGTTATAATTAGACCAAAGGACACGGCCCCAGTTCACTGCCTGTCTACACAACTGCCTTTTTATGCTTTACGTTCCACTGCCCTTTCACTGCATGTGGTTTAGCCTTGATGTTTTTCTGGATGTGCCCAGCCCTTGCATAATATTTGTTTACTCTGTGTAGTTCACACGGGTGTGGTTTTATTGTTACGTCTGAAATGCCCAGATTATAAAAGAAAAGCTCAACAACGTCAAGACGGGTGTTTACAGGAAGAAGCTTTCCATCTTAACTGGTGCACTTTGCACTTCTTTTTTTGGTTATGTACGTAGTCAGACTCCGGTCCCCATTAGGCTTGTTCTTTTAAAATGACATTGAAAGACATAAAGGTCCCATATTTAAGATATTGTTCCTCACTATATCTTTAGATTTCTGCATGTACTTGAATATAGGTTTGTCAAGCAATTCACTCTGTTTTGCCCTATTATAAGACCTTCTATAGGTCTTAAAAAAGTAATTACAACATTGTTTACCTCAGGCACATCGATGAGAGAAAAACATTTGTGTCACACGATTATTTGACAGTTATTCAAGATTGTTCATTTTGTAAATGATATTCTTGTACAGTAGCAGCATGATATTTTTTTATGTAAAAGAAAAGCTGCTCTTTGGAATGTGTAAACTTGTTTTTAATGGTCTTTTAAGCTTAAATAGGCTCTTTTTATGACCTGCTCTACAGAAGCCAAAATGTCCAGGTCAGCCAAGATCTCCTGGTCAGTGGTCTTTGGCTTGCAGCCCTTTTTAAGGCGATATTTAAAGCATGAAAAAACAGAATTGTATGTTGCAGAATGTTACTCTTCTTTCCTGTTAATCATCTGAGATTACTGGGACCAATCACAGTCCATGGATCATTTACAGAATCTTTCAATCCCAATATGGGGTCCTGACCCCCATGTTGGGAACCACATACAGAGAAGTATGCCACATAGTAACTAATACGAGATGTCACCAGCTACCAGCCTGACCCTCAAAGTGCTCTACTAAGTTTTGGTGAATGACCTGCAGGGAGAGAATTTTGTGCTAATTAGGAATGTGACCTTTTCAGCTGATCATAGGAACATCTGACACAGAGACCAGAGGCTGATATCTTCAGTAAATCAGCAACATACTCAGATAATTTATTTATTTATTTAAAGATTTTTAATAACGATGCATTCCTTTTTCAGTCCGACCCGGCTCTGCATTCATTTAATTCAACTCTATGTTTTAGATCTGCTCAGTACAACCACTGGCTTCTAATATGTCTGTACTACTTCCACTGAGCGGCTGCAAGATTTTGTGCACTGCTCAAGGTCACATTTAATGATAGTTGTTGAGCAAGTAGAGTAAGGTATTCACTCATTTTCCCCTCTGAGATTTCCCCAGCTGGCCCAGGGAGGGCTCACACTCACTGCTATACTATAAAACCAGTACAAATATTTTTTTATAATCATTTTTCAAGTCACTGATTTAACCAAAGCTTTTAAAAAAATTACTATTTTATTCTTTGCGTTCAGCTGAGAACTGCCGTTAATCAGTTCAGCAACTACTTTTTCCATTAGCTGCACTCTGTGAAAACAGGATATTTTGTGCAATATCTTCACCCTGTTTATGACATCCAAAAATACAGTTAGCAGGATAAAGAGGTACTGTGTTATATGCAGATGAGACTTCCCTCAGCTGGGAAGATAACAAGAAGATAACTTAACTTAACTTAACTTCACTTAACTTAACTTAACTTCACTTCACTTCACTTCACTTCACTTCACTTCACTTCACTTCACTTCACTTCACTTAACTTAACTTAACTTAACTTAACTTAACTTAACTTAACTTAACTTAACTTAACTTAACTTAACTTAACTTCACTTCACTTCACTTCACTTCACTTCACTTCACTTCACTTCACTTATCTATGGCCCATGATGCTCTGGTAAAATGTACACTTATCTTTGACTATGGCATTTGATACAAAGGCTAAAAAGCGCAAAGCACACAGTCTTGTTGTAATCTTATATTATAAGACTTCATTGAAGCTTACATCTTTGAGGTGAAGACCCCTTGATGCCTAGGTCTACATCACTCCTGCTGTTTGTCCAGCTGGCTCTGCGCTCCAATCCCATCCCTTTTCCAAGCACACAATGAGCCTACAAGCTGATGGACCCTGGCTGCTTGTCAAGGGGTCGCTCGGCCACCAGTCACTCACCTATGAGCATCACTCATGAATCCCAGTGTCCCTTTTTGGGTTTCTCACAGACTTCGTAGAACCACCTTCAGGGGCCTTAAGATAAAGGATCTTACAATCTCCCTATTTCCTGTGGAGTCGGTGCAGTCGGAGCTGGTGGGGTTGTGGGGATGTGTACTCTGTATTTAAATCCGTGTTTTAGCTCCCACGCTGAGACCCTCCAAGGCCTCATTTGCTGCTGTTTGTCCTCCTTAGTTGTGTCTTGACCTACTTTCTACTAATACTTTCTTCTTTTTTTCCCCCTTCAAGCTACTGTGGAGTGCTACAACCCAAGGACAAATGAATGGACATATGTTGCCAAAATGAATGAGCCACATTATGGCCATGCTGGGACAGTGTATGGTGGTTATATGTATATTTCAGGTAAGTGGCTCCAGGGAGTTTCAGTTCGTTTGTAATCAGCCCCAAATAAAGAGGGATATGTGTAATGTTGTGTGAATGTATGTTGAGTTTAAAACCAGATTTCATGTCTTGGTTTCATAATTGGACTGGATTTCAGTGCGTTGTGATTTCCAGTTAGATCTTATTTTTCTTACCTCGTCTGACACCTTTCCTCAAAAACTCCACTGCATGTATCATGCATTGCTATGAGTCATCGAGAGAGAGCTCTGTGTGTGTGTGTGTGTGTGTGTGTGTGTGTGTGTGTGTGTGTGTGTGTGTGTGTGTGTGTGTGTGTGTGTTCAGGTTCAATGGAAACATTCAAACTGAAGATTCAGTTTGTGATTGACACATGCATTAGAGGGCTCCAGGGGGAGTGGGATCACAATAGTAAAACACAATTCAGCATCATTAGAATGATTTTACCATGAATTTGATAGTAAATTCAAATAGTACAATACAGTACATTCTAGTATTTGAGAGTTTTCATTGAGTCAGTAATAAGATTTCTAACGGTGTACTAATGCTGGGTATCTTTTTAACTTGCATCATATAAAAAGAGTGTCTCTTACAAATCATCCCTCACACACTTGATTCATCTATGCTGAGCACGCAGGTGAAGCTAGTTAAAGTCTGCGAGGGTTCAGTGCTTAGGGCAGAGGGGGATACTGAGACTGGGTCTTTGGGCAGTTAATACTTGCTCTCTAGGTGTCACCTCGATACTTTTTCACTTCATAGGATTGAAAACAAATCCTGCGTTATGGAGATGAGCCCTAGTTTCTCAGTGTGACTAATCCAGAGCGGTGCTACAAAGGGAGGGGAGGGGAGGGGTGGTAGGGAAATTGGGAAGGATGGCGCAAAGTAGAGGACTGAAGCCTGTGTAGGAGGTGTAACACAGAAGAGCCTGTGTTAATCCCTCCTGGCCGTGGGTACTGTCATTGTTCTACAATACAAGAACATGGACAGTGTTCATAAACATTTTAAAAAGAGATCACTGGAGGTGTCCAGATTATTTTATAGATGTGTTTTTTTGGGGGAAAACAGAGGTTGGGAAGAAAAAAAAGGGAAAGATTGTCATCCAATAAAATACACCAGTTACAGTGCTGATCCCAGTTCAAATCGGCTCATCGTCATTTGATCAATTCTAGAAATTGAACCAGTGAAGCTAGATCAAGAAAAATCTGTGAACACACACCACCAGAGGAATAAACACCAGCTGTATGAGTAGTGAAGCAATTATAAGTAACAAAGTCAGAATTCCATCCAATGCATGTGTGTGTCTATGAACTATTCAAAGAGGTGGTGCAGTATGTTGGTATTGGGGATAGACTTGGTCTCTACAGCCTTGGTGAATTAACATACATTAACATTAACAACATTAATATCTTTGCACTAGTCTCATACTGTACTTGCAGTCTGGGAGGCTTTTGCAAGTGAAAATAAAATATTGAAAACCTCTTTAGCAGTAGTATTAGGCTTATTTACAATGTAAGGTACTGACCCGCATGCATGCTGTTTTATTAGATACACTCCCTGATTTTGATTACTGTGCACACAACCAATGAATTTAATTTCATAATCCACAGATCTCATTATTCCTGCAATTCCAGTTATTCCAGTTTTTCACTTCCACACACACAATCCCACATCAGACATAACATGCATTTTTTTTTAGTGTCTCCTAGGGATGATTATTATTATTATTACTGTGTGCATGCATGTGAAAACATTAACAGTGCATGCAGCCCCTTTTTAATTTGATTTCATATGAACTAACTGTGACTTGCTGGGAACAGGCCAGAAACGAATAACTACCTTCATACATGATTACTATCATTGTTTATATAAACAAAAAGCAAAACTTTTAAAACATTTATAATTAATTAGTATTTCACTTGGCAAGCAAAAGAACTGGGGCATATTTGGGACCACACAGTCCACATGATTTGGCAAGCCTAATATTACAGTGGAGCGAAGATGAAAGACTCATTTTCACTTTTTAAAGTAAATAAACTGAAATGATGAATAAAATAATAGTCACGGACTGAGCTACTCTGCTGGTAGCCAGCTGTTTTTGAATCTTTTTGCCTCAGGCTGTACTCTGCCGTACATCGCATTAATAGCTCACCCTTTTTGATATTCTAATGGCTTCCTTTTGTGTTGGTTTCATGTTTCAGTGATGCACTCGATAGCAGGCCAATAGCCTAGAAGATTTCACTAACACTGTGACACAATGTCATGCTTTGCACCTGCAGCAGCTAAAACTACATGTGGGGGGAAATGAACATATGCGTGTTACAGGATACAGCTGGTAAGCAGTTTTATGAATACAGCTGGGGGTTATAACACATGAAAACTGTCTGTAATAGGCTGTAGTGCTTTTAATGCAAAAGGTACAGGTAAACGAGCATTACCCGTGTGAGGAATTTTGTTGCACTGTAGCGCCCACAGTCTCGCTGGTTACAGTCCTGCCGTGCAAGGTGACCCATGCTGAAGTACAGTTCTCTGTCCGCCTGTCACAGCAGATCAGGTCACATTCTCCGGCTGTGCTGCTGTGCTGTCTGAAGGTATTCTGTCTGCTGGATGAACCTGACAAATGCACTCAGCCCACAGACCATCACAGCTCAAGTGGTGTGGCAGAGTTCAGACATGAGTACTGAACCAGCACAGAGCCGCACTGCCTCTGGTGCACCCTCTTTCCCTGAGAGATATTGATCTGTGTGAAGATCCTGTGGTCTCACAATTCAGAACATTTTTTAGTTCTTTACTGAGTCATCTACATTTAGACTTCAATGTCCTGACAGCAGACAGTCTCATAGACTAGAGTTGTTATTTTACATTATTTTGCATTGATTTGTACTAATTATAGCCTGACTGTTACAGGATTTTTGAGGCTGATACTGATATCAATATTTGGTTGATATAATAATTTTTTATTGTGACCAAAATACATACTGAGAGGGACATTTTACAGTTGAAAAATAAACTTGTCAGTGCTCTCTGGTGGACAAACTAAGTAATGGTGACACTATTATACTAAATTAACTCAAACCTAATTTGGCATTAGTACTGCCATTTCTTGTTACTTGTCAGCCAACAAATTCACCTATACCGATATATATCTACAATAAGCTAATATCGGCCTATATATCGGCTTGGCTGATTTATTGGTCTAGCCCTAGTGCTAATATTTAAGAATTGCAGTCAGCTGAGAAAGAAGTTGTGTTTTTGTATTGTGATATACATATTTAAAATTAAAAAAACATGTCATTATCATCATACATATGTGACTAGCTCTTGTCAGATCTTTGGGTTTGTTCCTGCAGTCATTAGCCGTTTGTCTTTGTAGATGTAGATGGGACTTTTTTTTTTTTTTGCCCTGGATTTTGCTCTAGGCCTACTGTATAAGCTTTCATTTATAAAATAGGTAGGTTTTTGCTATCAGGTTAGAGATTGTTCATATTGGGTTTAAAGTTACAAATGATTTTCAGAGGATTCTATTAGCGTTGCGGCGGGTGCTACACAACCTGAGTAAGGGCTGTCTTAGAAGCCAACTTGGTGTGGAAACAAAGTTCATTAGAAACTTTATAAAAATTTAAAGCTGGTGTGTTATGGTCAATGTTTGATTTTAGTTGAAATGGCAACAGTGATTCTTAATTGGATTATTTTATGCAGAAAACTGTGATCTGTGATGTTTGTAAGCAAATTCTGAGTGTGTACATTTATGCTCTATATAGCGCCCTCAAAAATTCCCCACAATAAAACGAAAAAAGTAGTGGCCATGGCATTTACACGACTCTCTGCTAACAATCCCACAATGCAATGTGTTGAATTTAATAGATGTGAAAATTGCCGTTGTGTGACTCAACATTCATCAGAGATGAACCAAAATGACAATGATTCATCATAAGTGTCTGAAGTTTCAATTTTCTGCTCACTATAGAGAGTAAATGACTGACTATTATATAGGGAGTAGTGAGTGAGTGACTTTAGACACCGCTGAAATTCATTTGACTGTAAGATCTCATATTCCCGCAGGCACTGATAGCAAAACTGAAATGTCAAAAGGCTGTAAAAGACTGTACGACTTCAAGAGTGTGGTGTGATGAATGGGGAAACATGAATGGGGGCCATAAATAAAAAGAGGAACACAAGTAATTTCAGTTGCATTCATGATCCATACAGAGCTCACTGTATGTTAATGTCAATCCATATGTTCCGAGCCTTCCTATAGAAAAATGGATCAATTCACACTGCAGCTTGGTTGTGTCTGTAGCAATGCGCATCCCTGAGGGATTTGACTGTACATTTGGGTTTTTTTTCAGGAAACAAGCACAGATCGTTAGTTGATATTTATACTGGAGCTCAAGTCTGGACACTCTTTATCATTATGGGCTATTTTTGGAATATGCTGAGCCCCCTTTTTCCTGCCTCACCTCTATTCTATTCTGTCTATTCTCCATCTTCTCTTTGGTTCCTCCTTGTGCTGACACTGATTCAACCAACCAAGCGGGTCACTGGTTTTACAAGGAGACTCTTATTTTATATCTACATGGCTGAACAGGGAAATGTTTTTATGCGGTATATGTGGCAGACAGTACAAACAATAACCCAGTCCATCCTGTGCTGTCTATGGAAGGGCAAAAGCTTTTAGCCTGTCTCTCTGATTGGCTCAATTTGGCAAAACCTTGTCCGCTCTTAGTGTCTCACTATAATGGCACTAATTAAATGTTAGGATACCGGGATACTGATCAGGCATAATTGTATCCGGGAAAGGCCAAAGCCCTTGAACTGAATCAGAATAGCAGCAGGGCCTCTTGAGAGGAATTACAAGGACCTTACGTCGACTCCAGCATTGTTCCCTTGTCAGGATTTTAATAGCAGACTTGCCCCGTGGACTACTTGGACAAAGGAAATGGATAGTCAGGCTATCTTTGGATTTGATTAGTTAAGGAGGTGCAGCATCACAGATCTGAGTCATGGCAGCTGAATAGACAGCTTAGGATCTCAACAATAAACCAAGCACACAATCACTGGGCAGCAGCAAAAGAGGGATTCTGCCTCTATTCGGCATGCTCTGCAAATCTTCACTGCATTTGCTCCTAGTCACTCTTTCTAGGGGGGGGTGGGCTGGCTTCCACCCAAATGCATGCTGGGATTGTGTTCCTCTTTATTTTAAGCCTTCCCTGTAGACATGTCCTGTTTTTTTTTTTGTTTTTTTTTGGTGTGTGTTTTTTTTCCTCCCCACTTTCCCTCCGCTTTTTGTGTCCCAGCGTCTACAGTCTGTTTGTGCGTATGTGCATGAATGTTTTGTAATAATATTCCTCTTTGTACTGAGTGCTCATCATTAGCATTATGAAGGAAGGAGGCTGAACAAATATCCATGTCACCCTAGTTTGTGAAATTACGGTTTACCCTGTGTGTTGGTTGTTGGGTTTCGAGTTAAGGTTTGAGAAATGGGGATTGAGGAAAGGTGATTTTTTTTTTTTAAAAGTACAGTCTTTATCCTGATTCCCCTTCTTCATAATGCTACTGAAGTACATGTGACCATTTCTAGTGTTATGGCTGGTCCTTCGCATGGCCTAGATAAATGAAAATGTAGGTTGACATGGGCGAATGAGTCATAGATTGGTCTGATTGACAAGCCTACAAAGCCGTTTTCCTCCCCCAAATGAGCAGTGACGAGGCTAATCGCGCTCTCTGTTTCTTTTTGCTGCAGGGGGGATCACTCATGACACTTTTCAGAAGGAGCTGATGTGCTTTGACCCAGATGCGGATAAATGGACTCAGAAAGCACCCATGACGACAGTGCGCGGCCTCCACTGCATGTGCACAGTGGGCGACCGCCTTTACGTGATCGGGGGTAATCACTTCCGGGGCACCAGCGACTACGACGACGTGCTGAGCTGCGAATACTACTCCCCCGCCCTCGACTTGTGGACACCTATTGCCGCCATGTTGCGAGGCCAGAGCGACGTGGGCGTGGCTGTGTTTGAGAATAAGATCTATGTGGTGGGCGGTTACTCGTGGAACAATCGCTGCATGGTGGAAATAGTACAGAAGTACGACCCCGAGAAAGACGAATGGCACAAAGTGTTTGACTTACCCGAGTCGCTGGGCGGGATCCGAGCCTGCACACTCACAGTTTTTCCCCCTGAGGATATCTCGGGCTCGCCCTCCAGAGAGTCGCCCCTCTCAGCACCTTGATGAGTAAAGGGGGGGAGCCCTATTTTGCTCATACCCCCATAACCCCTTGCCCACTCAACCCCCTCAACAAACACACCTTATAGACATTGATTGCACTTACTCTTTGGACTACATCTGTACTGCATCCCTAAGTACCCCCAAGTCCACCTCCCCTAAAGCTGTGCAGAAACCCCTCCCTAAGTGATTAAACCTACATACCGATACGGTTTGGCAACCTAATTACATGTTAATGTTGCATACTCGGTATATTTTGGCAGGAAATACCTTGACTTGAAAAGTGACTTTGCAAATCAACTTTTCTACCTGATGTCTACAAAGTTTTCTTATGTCTTGTTTCTTTAGGCGTTCTACCTTCAGATGTTGACTACCGCACTGACTCTCTCTTCTAGTCTATGCCAGGTTAGATGCAGGTGACCCCAGAGAGCAGAAGCGTAGGGACGGGTGAGCTCCGAAAACACAGCTGGTTTTTAACTCAGGGGTTGGCCCAGGCCCCAATCTACAGTTTCAGTTCTTTCCTGCTATTGCTATGAAACTGTTAACAAAATGGTGTTTTCTAAATTTAATAAACATGATTTTGAAAGTAATTATAACGTTGTCGTCATTACTGACTACAGCAGACTCAGGCCAATCCTCAAGACCCTCAAAAGTGGAAGTTGTTTGAATGTAGTTTACTGGACACATCTTCAACAAGCACATACCATTTAACGTGTTGACTCTTTCCAAAGTTTACAATGTGTTTTTATTGTGATATATTTTTGTTAATGAATGGATAGTTTGTAGTTTCTGATTTGCTGGTGAAGCCCTCTGACTCTTGTGTAAGATGTGTGGTCTTTAGTCTGCTGTGAGAGGGAAGTTCCTTTTAAATTTGTTTTGAAAATTTGACCGTAATGAATGAGCTGCAGAAGTGACGTAGAAGATCAGTCAACCTGTTCGTAGGAATGGTCGGTTTGCTTACCTGTTATTAAGAGATTAGACATTTGATGATTGCCCAAATGTATTTATTAATGTCAGTAAAAGTAAATAAGTGGACATGTCTGGGTCAGGCAGCCTTGTTGCCCCAATCTTAAACTGGTGTGATCTATCAATAGAAGGGTTATAAAATCAAACTTTGCCTATTGTAACTAGTAACATTTAGGGCTTTTCAGTCTCCACATTGTGTGGTGAAATATTGGCAGAGAAATATTATCTGTGGTTAGAGACTTGGTCCATGTGCTCATGTCCACTACAGAAAACCGTTAAAGCACTGATATAAACATTATGCTGCTGACCAGTGTCAACAGGAAATGGGCATTCCCACCGCTGTCGGCTCTCCTCCTGGCGTGAAGACAGACGGTGATGTCGCCCACAATCTGCCCACCTGCTCCTAGCCGATTAAAGCCTTAATAGCAGCATATGGTGTCCGAGGCGTCTGCTTCATGCTGTTACCAGGAACAAAAGGTTTCTGTAACCATCAGGTGAGTTTGGTCTGGAGCTTTAAATCCTCATTATATTCTCATTATATCCCATTAATGAGATGCCGCAGTGGTGCCTCTGATTTCAGATTAAAATTTTAATGCCTGTTCCTGTGTTGTTCATAGTAACAACATCTCAGCTGTAGGACTGCCATTATAACAGGTTATTTTCCGTAACACGTCTTTAATTAATGACCTGTAGATTTTGTTCTGGTGCCTTTCAGTGATTCACTTTTCGTTTTTGAAACTCCTATGTTACATTTCCTTTTTTTCTTGGCCTAACTTTTGCATGTTGCCTTATGCAGTCTTGTTTTTTTTTAGTTATTTGTGATGCTCTGTCATGTTGTTTTGAGAAGTGCTATGTTAATACCTTTATTTATTTTTTTTGGTGACATTTCAAAAGGTCTATTTTGTGCAGCAGCTTATTGTTAAGTCCTTTTGATGGAAACGGTTAGCATCTTTCTTCCAAATTTAAAAATAGGCCATTTGTAATCCTTTAACGGATAGCCACTGAATGAGCAGAAGAGCAAAATTGTAAGAGAAGCAGCTGCTGGGAAAGGCGTACATGACAGAAGATGGTGAAAGGGTAGGAAGTTAGTGCCATCTTTTCCTGGACATTTCACTGAAAATAAATCATACACTGTTAACCATCTACCCTGTGTATCATATTTATGTAGATAAATCACCTCTGAAACCCACAACAACAGTGACCCTACCTGGAAAAGTAGGATGAGAAGGCGATACGGAACACATCCAGTTAGCCTAGCAAAGGACTGAATATATGTTGCCTGTCTTCATCTTTCTGTAATTTATTGGGGAAAGGTTGACCATTTTGCTCTGGACTCTGAACTCAACTCTGAAAGGCTGACGTGCTTATCCGTCAATGAATGTTGCATTTCGTTTAAGTATCAAAATTCACTCTAACTACATCAATTTAAAGTGCTCTGAATTTTTATCAATACGGATTTCACATATGCCAAAATGTGACTACATACACTCTGTGTTACCAAGACGCATTGTTACTAGTGCATGATAAAAAATGTGTACTGTTTGAGGCCTTGCTCAATAAAATGCCTCATTAAGGCTCAGAGATATATCTATATATATATATATATATAT
>LKNJ01001862.1:0-59017 GCA_002120245.1 Maccullochella peelii | reverse complement strand
TATATATATATATATATATATATATTTATTTATTTATTTTTTATTTTTTTTGAGAAGTCAGAGATTTGCCTGTTTATAATATTGCATTTATCTGTTTAATGTCTCAGTATTGGGCCTTTGTAGGCAGATTTGCAGATCAATGAAGGACTGCTTTATGGGAATATTGGATTTTTTGCTAGCGGTATGGCTCTAGGAATGGCAATGTCAGTCTGTCGTTTGGTCTGTTGATCCACCACTTTAGTCCAGACTGAAACATCTCAACAACTATTGGATGGATTGCCATGAAGTTTTGTACAGACGTTCATGATCCCCAGAGGATGAATCCTAATGACTTTGGTGATCCTCTGACTTTACCTCTAGTGCCACCATGAGATTAACATTTGTGTTTTTTATTGAAATATCCTGTACAACTATTGGTTTATCGTGAATTTTGGTAGAGACATCAATTGTTCCCAGAGGATAAATTATAAAAATATTGACCTTTCATCTAGCACCATCATTAGGTCTAAATTTGAGCTGCACTTTGTGTTTAGTCCTAATTAGCTAATGTTGGCATACACTAAACCAACATGGTAAACATTATACCTGCCAAACTTCAACATGCTAGCATTGTTCTTGTAAGCATGCAGATGTTAACATTTAGCTCAAAGCACCACTGTGCTTAAGTGCAGTCTCACAGAGCCGTTAGCATGGCTGTAGACTCTTAGTCTTGTTATATGATTTTTGCATCAATGTGATGAAGTACCTCGATTTATCAGGTTTTAATTCAATTTGTCAACTGATTTAAAAAAACAAAACAAAACAAAAAGACTATATCCCCTCATATATCACAATATAAAATGACTTATACAATGATGGAGGATTGTATCCTTGCCGCCCGCCCCTCTGCATGAGTGTCGGCATTGTTCCAGCAGTCAAACCAGACTTTTACAAGTTTTGCAACAGCACTCTGCTGTTCTCAGACATATTTTAAAGCTTTAATTGATTTTTAAATAGATTTTGAGAGCAGACATTAATTTCCATGCACTGACACAAATCTTTTTTTTTTTTTTGACTGTGCAGAGCCTTTGAGGAAGGATCTGAAGCGACACATAAAAAAATCAACCTCAGCATATCTACATTTCCTCTGTAGTTATGCAGCACATGATGTTCCAGATCCAGGGTGTAATTCCTGGCGCATGGCTGCATTGTTTCCTGGTGTTTATTGTGAGCCTATATGTCAATATTACATGACGCAGAGGTTTGTGTAGGCCCTGAAGGCTGAAGGCTTGGATATTTTTTAATGAACAACATGTCCTCAGTGCTAAAGTAAAGAGAAATGGAGCAAGAAATTACATGTGTTCACCACTCCCCTCCCTCCTCCCCTCTACTTCACTACCTGTGTTTCACAGTGGTTTTCATCACCACCGGAGGCACGTTCACTTGATTCATGAAGCAGATAAAAGAGGTGCGTGCAGATTACGGCCTGACTCTTGACACATGAACACAGCGCACATTTGCAGCTCGGTGTGTCTCCAGACGGCTCCTCCTCTCATCTCATCCCAGCCAGAAAATGACCTAGATTCTTCGGGCTGCTGGATGTGTTTACATACACAGCACACTGATGACATTGTCAGTCGGAAAGCATCGCTCTCAGCAGCGAGGAGAGGGATGCTCTAACTGTAACTAAAGCACCAATCCTCCCTCCTATCATGATGAAATACTCTGCAGAGCCACAGATCCCTGCTGTCCTCTGACTGCATGCATGATGGTGTTAATGGCTATTGATCCTCCTGGCTGGCAGACAGCCAAGTTATCCTGATGTTACTCCTGCTAGATGTATTTATTTTTGCACTGAATCACAAGCTGTCTTCCATTATTAGACTCCACAAAGGTTTCAGAGAAGGTTTACATCTCTCTCCTCTCTCTCTCGTCATGAATATTCAAAAAAGGTCAAGTCCTTGCTCTCCTCTGGAGCTCTCTATCCCCCCGTGACTGTGTCCTGAATAATCTGTCCCTGATTCATCTCTTGTTCCAGTGCTTGTTCGTGCTCCAGCTGTAGTGTTTTTTTATTAAAGCAGACGTGGGATGGGTAATTGGGATTTGTTTTTTTTTCAACATCTGGCCTTATAAATCCTAAATTTTAGTTTATGCCTCAGTTGTATCTCATATCTAAATGTATTATGTGTGCAAATTGCATGCGTGTATCCTCTGTACTGCATTAAAGCTCCCAAAATATTATTGGACAGAAAACTCACCATTTTTCCCTAGTTGAATCCTGCACCAGGCCTAAATACAGGACAGGATGTGCCCAAAACTACCTCCCTGCATCTTATATTTATATTGTATTTTCATATTGCTGCAGTGATGCTGATGAAGAAGGACTGGTGTTCAGTTTTTGGACTTTTCTGTGTTCAGTTTGCATGTTCTTCCACTTTTTCATGCAAATTTCCTGCCGTGGTTCAAAGCAGATTGGAGACTCCGTGATAGATTGGCAGCCTGTCCAAGATGTCTCCCTACCTTCAACCCAATGCATGCTGGGATATGCTCCAGTGCCCCCTTGACAATGAAAAGGAAAAAGCAGGTAAAGAATATATTTGGGTTCAGACAGAACGATGCAGTTTGCACACTGAGAGCTTTAAACTATGAGATTCTCCTTTGAGGCAACAAAGACCATGTTATTTATAAAGTGCATTAATAGCCACTTCCTCCGGACCAGCTGTGAAGAGCAGGGGACTGGACCAGTGCAGCCGCTCCAAGAGAACTACTGAACCTCACAGGGTTAAACACAGCTCCGGCTCCATGTCCCTCCAGGATTCCTACATTCATAAAGATTCAGCTGACAGCACCTGAGCAGGAACTGAAGCCTTTCACAGACTTAATCAAAACAAATCAGTCACCATAGACTGTATATAACCTTATATAATGTCTATGGCAGTCGCACATTTAAAGAATATATACAAAGCATACACTGATTCTAGAAACATATTAATATTTTTCTTTCATATGCTGCTGGCTAATTCACCAAGATAATATCATGCAGGAAAATAAGTCTAAAGAAGTGGGGAAATGTGTTGGATTGATCTTTGTCTGTTATAAAGATAAATGTTGTGGCGTCATCATTTTACAACTTGGTCAGTCACATATTTCAGGTTTGACAGGTCCACTCTAAAACATGAACAGATTATTAAGTATTATCACTCTCATTCAATTAAAGGAAATATTTTTTTAAATCTTAAAATCAAATGACTGCAAATCACATGCATTATAATACATCTTTCAACACGTATTATGTCAAGTGTCACTTCATCGTACTGATGAAGTGTTCTCCGCCTGCTGTGACCTGAATACATTTGCAGGTTTCTTTGCAGGTTCTGGGTTTGTTTTTGCTCATAATTCATGCAGTGAAACAGCTTCATTATTTGACTAATTCATTGTAAACCTGTAAATATCCACAGAGATCCGTAATTTGTTTTTCAATTATTGCACAACAAATAAAGGTCATGTTCAAAAGAACAAAAACTGAGAAGTCAAAACTTTGGCATCTGCAAACACTTTTTTTCACCTTTATCATGAGCGATTTATGCACACACATCTATCCACTGGACATTGGCACACTGAGGTGGATTTTTTTTTTGTTGTTCTCTGATGAAAAGGAAAATGTCATGATTCCTGGCCTGTGAAGTCATGTGAAGGATGAAAGAGCAGGCAAACATGTGCGTGTGTGTGTTCGTTTGTTTGTTTGTGTGACAGCGCTGATGCCAAAGTGATTGATAACCCTCCTCTCCGAGCTGAGCTCACTTTCAACCTCCTCAGCTCTGTCCTGTATAATGCCACGTCGCCATGGTTACCTAGCTCTTCATACAAAGAAATAAAAAAAATAAAAATAAAAAAACGGAACAATTTTTCTCCTCCTCTCCTTTATGAAACGCTCTTGCTGAGAGGAGAGAGCTGACCTGACTGTCGAGCAGTGAATAAAACATTTGGGGAAAAGAAACAGCCATGGAAAGCAAATATTTAGCTGCTTCTTCAAACACAAACCCCTACTCTCACCTGCGATGTAGAAATGTGGCCAAGCTGATTACTGCTGCAAACTCATTTTCATCCCTATTAGAGCAACTCATTTCCATTTCCACTACATTATCACTGAGTGCATGCCAGAGGTGGCTTTGATTTCTACAGTGCTCTTTGCAATAATGACCTCTAGTGGTTCCTATATGAAAACAAGTAAATGACTCACACTGACCCTGTTTTGCAAGATGTCTGGAGGATGCAAGATGTCACACTCTTGTTTTTTCATCTGCGATGATGCCAAAAGAAGAAATGTAATCTAACAAACGCCTTGTTGCATTTACATAAACCACGATCATCCTTCCAGAGACACCAGAGTTACACTTAGAGACAGAAGTTAATCTTTTTATTTACAGAGTTTGGTGGTTTGAGCCAAGGCAGACTGACACAGTCTAAAGACATAACAGGAGTAAACAGGATGAGACGCCTGCAGGGGGGGGGATCAGTTTCTACAACCACCCACTTAGACCCAGAGTTTCCTCTGATGGAGGCCCAGAGTCCCCCTGTGAAAATCTGTTTTTAACTTTGAACAACACTCAACTCGTTTAGCAAGGAGTTCTTTGACACCTTTTCATTTGCTTTTTCTTTTTATTCATTGTAGCCTACTCTCTACAAAATGCTTAGAAGACTAAAGAAGTAGAAACCTTTCTACATTTGAATAAAACCAGTTTGCTCCCAGGACGGTCTAGATCCAATAATAGGCAGTGATAGATGCCTGACCCACTTTGAACATTTTATGCCCTGTACAGCTGACCCCAGCAGGCAGAGAAAGCAGCCATTAGTGCCCCTGCTGGTAGATTACTAATAATAAAAAACTAACATTCATTTTCCCAGCGCTAAATGCAAATTAATTTTTCATGAATAATTGATTGCATGAAAATGAATGACGATTTTGAATAGGTTACCAGTATAATGTTATGAGATAAACATAATATTACAAATGACTTTCATTGCAGTAAAGCCTCTTAAAGCTTCAGCTGCAAAGCTGCTGCCATGAAAATACACTCAGTGAAAGAGATTGTTTTTTCTTTTCTAGAAATGAAACCGTCAGTCCTTATTCAATGTAATGTCACATACAACTCAGGGGGTAGACAAAACAATATTAACACATTATGAAAAAGAATTTAATTTTGCAAACGCTACGGGGTCAGATTAGGTTGGCAATTAGCATTTTTTCAACAGCTCTTCCTCTTTGTCATCTCAGTTTTCACGTTTGTTGTCATGATTACTCTTCACTTTGACATATTAAATACTTTTGCACAATGGCAGAACTTTTTATTTATACCTAGGTACAATTCATAACAAAATAATACATGTACCTTACTTGATTATTTCTATTTTATGCTATTTTGCACTTCTGCTTCGAGTGGAACATTGTACTTTTTACTCCATTTATTTACAGCTATAAACTTTGCAGATTCATATTTTGCATACCAAACTTATAATTGTAAAATGTGAGGCTTTGTTGTAAACTACCCAAAAGATATAAAATAGGTATAATTACCTCCATGCCAACTAGCTACAACATTAAAATGCTGCTTACATGTTAATGCATCAGTAATGACATATAATAAAACTGAAAGGGGCTGCTCTGCATAATGAGTACTTTTTCTTTTGATACTTTAAATACATTTTGTTGATAATATTTGTGTAATTTAAAAACCAGGACTTTTATTTGTAATTAAGTATTTATACTATATATACTATATATATACACAGTATATATACTATACTATATTGGGGTGTTTTTCTTAAACCTGTGTTCAGTGACTTTTTGGCCACTTGGGGCAACCCCACAACATGTAAACACAATATTGACATATTATCACCGTATAAAGTTTAATGGTGAATGTTTTAGCCATTACTTGTGAGCCAATAGTTCCATATTTACACATCAGGAGCCGCGGAGCAGCATTAGTATTCATTTGGAGTCAAGTTTCAAGCCACCTGACGAATGTAAGTCCATTTACGCTCCTTTTAGCTCTTCTATGGTCCCCACAAACTCCTGTGGGAAATATTTCTTAAGTTGTTAAATCCTCCACAATGTTCACCAGCTAGTTTGTCTGGCTGCTGTTTAGTTCTGGCATGAAAATCAAAACAATGAGCTGAAAGACACTAAAACGCTGCACAGAGCTGAGTCAGTGTCGGGTGATAATTCTTTATGGGTTTGTTAGTATGTGTGACACCTTTCATCACAGACAGGCATTTGATCTGTTAATATGAAAATATTGATTACAGCAGCTTTAAGTAAAGAATCTAGTTTTTTGCCAGCTGACAGAGGCCATTAATTGGCACTGAGTCAAATATGATCCAGCTGTTTGCAGACATAATAATTGCTGTGATTATGTTTCTTGGCATTAATGTCCTTCTCTGTCAGGCCTCTTCTCTCAGGGTTGAATTTGACCAGCAGAGGGTAACAAGGTGACTTTTTTCTCCAAGCCTGAGGGGAGTTAACAGAGGCCTTTTGCATCATGATATACTGTATATTACTGCTTCACCTCATGGATATATGCCGTGCTAAAATACCTTTGTCTCTGGTGTGAAAATGGTCTTGGATGCTGAAAGACACTGATTACTTCATGCCACTTTAAAATGTCTCGTCTGCTTCATGGCTTACGTGACATTTCCATATTTAGTAGCGCTTATTGGGTGAGTCATTTTTCAACTCTGTCTGTTCAATCATCACTAGCCTCATGAGATAATGCAGCACCTGCACGTAAAATCCAAAACTTCATAAATACAAATAAGAACATGTCAAGCAGCAGTAGCATAGACTACACAAATACTCATACTGACACAAACCAACTCTATTGTCATTGTTAATCATCACATTGTTACAGTGGCAGAGGTGGCAGGTGGAGGCTGACACAAAGTATTTTCTTGTAAATTTCCACGGCCTGAATTCAGCTGATTCACTGTTTCGTATGTGATCTCCTCACCAGAAAAGTAACATGAGTCACCGGATTGCTGAATGAGATAGGAGTGATTCAGCATGACTCGTCCTGAGTAAGAAGTGTCCTGTCACCACACATTCCTGCTGCTGACCTTGCCGCAAGATTTGCCTGCAGTTGCAAAAAAGAACAGCCACCAATTATTGCGTCATATCTGGGATTCGTCAGGGCCGTTATCTGCTTTGTCTATCACTAAAACAGTTCGCAAGAGCAGAAAAATCACTGAGAAATGTCACATGACACATTCTGCACCTCACATCTGTGCTTTTTCCAGATGATCCTCCACTTTATTCCTACTAACATGCCTGGGAGGTGCTGTCCATTGTTGCAAAAATGAGGAGTTTCTCCACTGAAAACTTGAATTGTTGGGTCTCTGTACACATAAGGAGTTGGTCTAGACCTGCTCTTTATGACAAAGTGCCCTGAGATAACTTTGTTATGATATGGCGCTATATAAATAAAACTGAATTGAATTGAAAACCTCAGGAGAATCATTCATTAGAAGCACAAAATATGCATCAGTAAATGATTAGCACATCATCAATAGTCTGTGTGTATTGTGTGCCATATGTCCATTAAATATCAGTTATTTTTCTTTTCTTTTTCATTTCATAGATTAGAAAATGTAACTAATAAATGAATCTTGAAGTTCCCATACAAAACAATCTTAGATTTCAATCAAGTGATATTTTTATTAAGAATAACACCAGTGTATGGAAGCAAAGGAAGGCTGAGAGAATTTGAAAGCAACTGAATATCTAATTGTGACACTACACCGCTACTGAATACTTACAGTTGAAAATCAAACAGCACTGAATTTACAGCACTGAAACATTTAACCTTGAAAAGGGTAACTTCAGGTTATGTAATGTCAAAATTTTGATTGAAATGTTTTTTTGTGTGGTTCACGAATTCAAATAGAAAATCCAAGTGTCCATGTTCTAAAAAAACTACAACTCAAGTTGAAAAACTTCAATTGGTAATTTTTGGATCTAAACTAAGTTGCTCAAATGTGATTGGTCAAATTCAGTTGCTTTTAAAATTCAGTTTTTTGTCTTCCATACCAGTATTTATGAGGCTCTCTTGAAGAGTCTACATTTTCCTTACAGTCATGTAACTTTTATGTCTTATTCTGAGGTCATAGATTTCTAGGCTCTGCAATTATGATCAAAGAGCTCAGAAGCATTTAAACTCCAGCGGCAGCTCAGTACACGTAGTTCCCTCATTTTCCCTTCAGCTGTATGACTGGATGCCAGTTTGCTCATTGAGAACTTTTTTACTTTGCGTAATAAGTAGATTTTGACTTCCTCATGACCATTCAAAAACATCCAAAGTTTCTAAAAAATAGTTTATTTTAAAAAGGCATACCACATCAATTTTGAAATAAGATACATACATGTATATTTGTTCATCTGGTTCCATCACCAGAACAGCACTGCTCTGGTTGTAGTCCTATTGTGCATGGGGATTAAGTAGGGTTAGGGTTGGGCTACCCCCACATGATATTGTAAGCCCATGTTTTTGCATTTTGTCTCATACTTGTCCACTCATGTCAAGATTTCCCTCCCTGTTTCAGAGTGACTGCACGCTCTGAATGTGTGTCATAAAAGCAACATCTTGAGGCCATGTCAGCGACTGAAATAAACAATCGGCTGTGTCTCCAAATTACAGATGTTAGATGACTTGCATACAGCTCTGTGCGATGTAAGTTGTGCAGTGCAGCTGGAATGAGAAAGATGCCAGGAGCAGTGGAACAACTCTGTGGCAGCAACCAGAGCAAAAAGAAATTATAACATGGCTGCGAGACATGCAGGTGGAGGCTTGAACATGAGATAAACTGGGATGATTTAAATATTGGACTTTCTTCTCCTTTTCATCATGGCAAGAGAAAAAAAAAGAAGAAAAGCCTGAAGCTTCTCACCAGCCCAGTGCTGGATGACTGGAAGACTCAGCTGGAGTCTCACAAAATCCATATCCGCAGAACAGGACTATTGTGTGACAGCTGGAAAAACAGAACTGAACACTTGTGCTCATCCAGTACGCTGACACAACTTCCGACAATAAGACAGATGGAAAAACACACCCATCCAAAAGCTGTTAGAGAACTACATATTTTAACACATGGGTGTAACAGCAACTAAGGAAATGTTTAGTTTAATAGTCAGACTTTTAACATACATATACAGTCGCTCCAGTTTAAACAGTTGGCTTTGTTTTGTGTGCTTTAGACTTCAGTTTGTTTTTCCAAAAGAAACCTGCCAAATCAAACTCTTAACATGTATAAAGGTCTATAGGGCAGCAAACCAAATGATGTTCATAAATACAATACATAATACAGCACACCATTCACTTTTAGTCTTTAAAACCATAATCATTCACTCTTTAATTAAATACATAAAATGAGGAACTCTCACAGAGAGTTTCAAAGAAAACGTATATATACTGTTCTATACTGTACACAGTATACAGTGCTACCTAACCCTGTTTTAATTCTGCTAACATGATCACAAATAGTACCTTTGTATCCATCAGCTGTTGTGTCTCTGGCACAAATCTATTGTTATTGTATTCTATACTATTAAAACTTTTAAAAGTCTCTGAAGAAAATTCCTGATTTTGATCAGTTCATTTTAGTCATCTTGTATCCATCACATGACCTACACTGTTCAAAGAAAACCATGTATGTCCAAATTTGATGATTTCAAATTTTTCAGATGAACTTCTGCTGAGAAAATTCTGCTACTTTTTAAGCTAAATAAACCATGTAAAAACTCACTGGATTACTTGGAAAACGCACACAAAACTGAAAACAGGACAAGTTTTCTTAGCTCATGAAAAACAATGTTTTGGCGATACGTGGTTTTCACAGGACCACGAAAGCTTCTGTTAAATGACAGGAAATCAAGGAATAAATAAATACTTAAATTATTGTACTGCTGATTTTTGAAATGCAAAACAATGATCAAATTCATATTATCTTTCTTGCAACATTCTTGTTGTTTGGCTTCTTGGTTTAATTTTCAGAAAACACAGCTAATAAATACAATATTTTTCTGCAGCTGGTTTTCAAATCCTGGATGTGAGAACTTCCTTTGACACACCACCAAGGGTCTTTCAGAATGGAACATTACCAGCCAGATATATTCTTGTGAGAAGATGAACTGTGTTTCCTACTGCATTTTCAGAGGGCCTCTTTGTGCAGGAAGCGTCAGACGTTATAATGTAGTCACAGTTAATTAACTGCAATGAGGCTGAGAGTCTCATGGGATGAAGTGTTATCTCACTGAGCGTCCAGTCTTGCTCTATTTTCTGTTCACTGTGTCTCGGCTGTGTCGTGCATAGAGATGCTGGCCTCCTGCTTCCTTTGCCTCTTGTGCCTCCACAGCAGGACGGCGAGCAAGAGGAGCAGCAGGAAGCCCAGAGCTCCCCCGATGAGTCCTGCTTTCAGAGGCAGACTGTTGTCCCGGGGCTGGTACATCATACAGGACTCAGTGCCTCCAGCATCATTCACTGCAACCACGCAAACCTTTGAGATGTGGTCTATGTCGCCCACTCCGCCGCTCCTTTGGTCCTTCCCAAACTTCTGCCTCTTTTGCCCCCCTACTGTCACAATATAAGCTGTGACATAAGAATAAGGTGCACACCACCGAATTACAACCTCTGACCCGTTCCAAGACACTGATTTCAGGTTGGGAGCCTCTGGAGCCACGTTATGTAAAGTGAACCCTGGACACCAGCAGCCGGTGGAGGCTGCTAGTTCAGGACAGGGGATCTGACTCTCGAGACAGGGTTGGTAGTCGCATAGCTGAAGGGTCCCTTCACCTGGAGGCAGTTTTCTGGGTGAAATAGGGGTGACTGTTTCTTCATCAGTGTAATCCTCTGAGGGAAATACAAAGACCTCGGTTGAAAACTCACGTGGTCTCAGAGCTGTCATGGTATTCGTCCCCGCGACTTGTGGTGTCGTTGGCAGGGGAGAGTAACCTCTGATGAAAACCAGGCAAACAGTCACCATGGGGAAAAGAAGGTCTCTGCTGGCAGCCATAGTGCTGTCTGGGGATCATAGAAAGTTAAATTCCATCAGTGTGTTGGAAAATCTATATTTTGCATCGGACTGAAAAGTATCAGCCCCTTGGGTTTCCAGCAATGTGTACTTTCAGAGAGTCAGTTTCTTTTTGTCTGACATGAAAGAGCCTGAATGAGGACACGCAGCTATTCCTCCCCTGATGCTGTGTCTTTTACAAATTATATGACTGCACAGGAAGGATTGTGTGGAATGAAACAAATGGCTTAAATGTGGGCCTAGTTTCAGTTGGAAAATAAAAAAAAGATCTCCCTAACTTCAAAGCATAAACTGTTTTCTCAAAACCAGAGCTCACTGCTTTTACTCTTGGGTAAGCAAATGATAGAAATGTGGACACTTAATTAGTTGAAATTTATTATTCTGTGACATGTTTGTCAAATATTTGCAGTCTTGTACACAGAGCTGCTTGGAATAATCCTCATTTGTTAAGCTTTGGAGGTACTTCACACTAATTCAGCATTCCAGGCGGTATTGCACAATAGGTCCAAATGTCTACACACCCAAGATACAGCGCAGCTCTTTCAGCTGGATCCTTTTACAGCAAAGCTGCCTGTGCAATTTCCACAAGAATCCACGCAAACATACCTGAAAAAATGCTCTGTGGTGAACATGCATAGAGAGCTAACAATGAAGCCCATTCAGAAATCTCCCTAAGATAAGTCTGTGTTCAACTGCACTGAAAACAGAGCAAGAGCCCCCATTGAATACTAATACACTTTGTGCTCTTTGTTTTTGCCATGGCTAAACTCTATTCGCTTGTGTTAAGAGTGAAAACGTGTCAAATTTTAAAAGTTATGAACTTACCTGCTGTTTTCAAAAGCTTTATCAAAATGTGAGTGAGCTCCTTTCTCCTTGTCTTTCCTCCACTTGCTCCCTCTCTTGCTCTCTTCCCCTTTATATGTCTCCCTTCTCCCCAACAATCACCTCCTTCTTTCTGCCCTCCCACAGTCCCCCCTCTCCCTTATTCCTGACCGTCCTGCACCAGCTCCACCTCCCTTCTTGCTTAATGGTTTGGCTATGTGAGTGAGTGCAAACTGTTAGTGGTATTACTATAGTCTGCTATTAGTTACGTCACTGCTACCTAATTTCTGACGAAGTGAACCACATGGATTCTTGTCGCATTCCTTTGCAGTGGGCAGGTTTTTCAGAGCGTGTCTGTCTTGTTAATGAGCTCTTGTTTTCCTTTTAGGGGTAAGGGAAATTGAATAGGATTGAGAATTATCTGTGTCATGGCTTTCATTCTTTGGTATTTGTCATCTCTGACATATGCCAATGGCTCCAGACAGCCTATCCCTCCCCATCCCCTTCTAAGCCACCTAACCTCTCACCTAAATAAAATGTATGAGTGAACTCCAAACACTGCAGCAAAACTGAAACTGTTGTGCAGATGTTCAGCAGAAGGCCGGAAATTAACCTGACTGGACTTGTTTCGGGAATTACTTGTTTAATATGAAAATGAACAAGCTGGTACGTTTCTTTAAAAAAACAGAAGTGAATCAACACAACAGGTAAAATAACAAGTGGTGGTAATTCATTTGCGATACCACCAACATCACAACAAAAAAACTCCACTCAACGCTTCCCATATCCAAGGAGGAGAAGAACTGAACAAGAAGTTTTGTTGATATGACATGTGGAAAGTAACTTTATGTGACAGCTGTGGCCTTAAATCCAGCTGTACACTCCCATCTCCGCTTGGATTTTGTTCTTAGTCTGCAGAAAAAGTCACCACAATTAGCTCGCATTGTCCTGCAGGAGAGACATTCACAGTCAGTCTGACTGAGAAACAACACCTCACTCAAAGCTTACATTTTACCTACTCTATGTGTCATATTCCTGCCGGAACCAATGTGTTGACAGGTATAACATCATGAATAACTAATGTTTTCCCAAGAGAAATTATTTATTACTTTTATTTCTTTTTTGATTTTATTATCATTCTGGTATATTTATCCATTGTTTGTTCTTTCTTGTGTGAGAATTTGCGGTTGGTTTGTGGGTGAGTGAATGCGTTTGGGCCTAAGTACATACAGGAAAGAGTGTGGGTGTGTAAGTGTGAAGGAGATGCATATAGGAATGTGTGTGGGTATGTTCATGTATTGTGTAATACGAGTTGTGTTCATGTATTATATCTGAATCTAATACAGAGAAACACGTATCTGTTTTTGCCTTATTTCATAATAATTCCTGTTTATGGTAAAGTGCTTCTTTCGTAGTGAGTCAGTTGTTAGTCTGTGAAAAAAATCATCCACAACAAGCCCATAAAAGAAACTGAGACACTGAAGTCACTGAGTAGGAAATATCTCTGTAACAAATTTAAGCAGATGGTAACTGTTAGATAGTTTTGTCACATAATCCCACAATGCCCCTCTTTGCCTTGGACCACGTCACTTTTTCCCCAACAACTGTGGATGGCTGGGACGTGTCTGCTTTCCTCATTAGAAAACACTCCATAAGGAATAAATTATTTTTATACATCAAATGGAAGCAGCCCAAATGATTACTACAAGGTCAAGAAGATCAGCAGAACAAATAGCATGAGGTTTTGAGTTATAGCTAACGTGCACAGAACACTATGATCAGGGCAACTTATTGGCCAAATAATGCTGCCTAGTTTTTAATGGTCAAGGAAATCATTTGTTGGGGGTTTTCAACAGCCTAGGGGAAAACAACAATAACTTGAGGTGCCAGCCTTGGCCCACTGATTCCCTGAATGAGGCAAAAGCGGTCCATAAAACTAGAATTAACAAGCCGAGATTCTTTACTTAGTTCATTTGTTAAACTTCTTTCATTTTTAAAACATCCAACCTACCTTCTGTTAAACACTGTCTGCATCACACATTTTCAATAATAATGTAATGAATTCTGCAGGCAGTGGACAGTAGCACCTAATGACTCACTTCATCTTTCTGAACAAACAATAATAACGTGATAAAGAAAACCATTAATTTAAATCAAACATGTTAAAGTGCTCAGTGTTTTCATGTTTGTGAGGAGCCATTCCAATGGGAAATGATTAATGCAGGGCTTATTACATGACCTCAGTATCATTCATTATTAAAGCAGTCTACAGTGCCTTCTAGAGCCTACAAAATGAATAAGCAGCAACACTGGATTAAAACATAAAAAGACCCATCGTCACAGAGCTTCTTTCTTGACGTCATGTCTGTGCGACAGGCCTCAGTGTACAGTAGTACAGCACAGTTCTGCAGACAGAAGCTGGGAATGGGTGAGTCGCTACTGAGGGCCATGGTATCAAAGTATTTGAACAATAATTTACGGACTTGAATGACGCAGTTAAATGCCATCAGCACATTTCTCCTGCAGAGTCACAGTGTTTGCGAGAGTACCTCTTTGACCGACTGGCATTGTTAGTATTTAAAGCTAGCAGGCTAATGTTAGCGAGCGGAGCGGGGCCCAGCGGAGAGTCGCATCTCAGAGTTGACTATATTGTTTTTGTCAGCGACGCCAGTTAGACAGCTAATGAGGCAGATGTAATTGGTGACACTTCAACCCATTGCTCTGACTTTTTTCGCAACAAAACTCGCATAATTAAACCAGTTTGTTAGAATTTTGGACTGTTTTTAGTAGCACATTAAACGTTAGCGTAGCCTGTGGACGTTAGCTAACTGAATT
The DNA here is from genome assembly GCA_002120245.1 of Maccullochella peelii. Taxonomy (NCBI): domain Eukaryota; kingdom Metazoa; phylum Chordata; class Actinopteri; order Centrarchiformes; family Percichthyidae; genus Maccullochella; species Maccullochella peelii. Next base: position 44,299 of record LKNJ01001862.1, on the reverse strand, counting down.
AAAGCTAGCTAAGTACATTAAAATAATGACTTCCAGGAGGACAGGCTATGCTGGTAGCATGGATTCCTCTCCATCAAATAGCGGCAGCAGCTCAGTCCACAGTGGGAACCGTAAACAAAGTATAATAAACATTCCCGACAGGACCGGGGTAGAGTCCTGTTATGATCGGAAAGCAGACAAGGCTGGATACGGAGCTTCTCAGGGCAGCGTGACTGTAACGTCGCTGAAATCGCGTCTCGCCCCGACTATTCAAACTGCCATGTCCGCTGCAGTTGATACTCTTCTGGGCGAAGTGGTGCTTGTGCTTAATGAGACCCAACAAGAGTTGCTACATAAGGAACAAGAGAATGAGAGACTCAAAGTGCGCCTTGAAGTGTCTGAGAGGGAGCTCAAGACTTTGCAGGAGTGTCTGTGTAGTGCTCAGAAGCTCATAGACCAGCTTCAGATCTCATACACAGGCCCTCAGACAATTAGTCAGTCAGTATTCGCCCCATCGCTGTCTTCCATGGCTTCAATGGCTTCTGGCTTGGACCGGGACCACCAGAATTCCCGAAATGTGAATGGAGCCGGTGTCGACTTGGGTCTCAGTGGCTCTGTGGATGACTCCCTTCATGGGTTTGAGCCAAGAGACGACTACAAAATGTGCCAGCTTTCAATCCAACCAGATGGCTCTGTGACTAACCACGCTCTGGACTTTGCATCCAACACGTCTCATATGTGCTCCGATTCCAGCAGACCAGGTAAAAAATACTATGTGTGTTGTACTATATATTCTGGGTTTCCTTTGCAAAAAACTTTGACTGTGAGTCAGGACAAATGAATCAATATCTGGTAATGGACACATGGATTCATTTCTGTGTTTTAACATAGCAGTGCTTCCACATTAATCCTCTGTGTATTATGATTTGTCTTTAGATGAGAGGCAGTCTCAGGGACCAGGTGGAGCATCCAGGTTTGAGATTAAAGAGGAGCAGGGGCCAGCTTCAGGCTCTGGTCAGCCCAGCAGAAAGGAACCTGGGTTGCGTAACGAAAACAGAGTCGGGGATGGAGAACGAACATCCCACAATGTGGGTGACCTTGGCTACGTTCAAGTTGGAGGGGAGGGAGGTTCCCAGCGTGCCTTTACTCACCCCCTGCGTCACCAAAGGCCTGTGCGAGAATGCAGCAGTGCCTTGCAGCAGGATGGGCTTGATGGACAGAAACAGTTGGCTAGGACTTCTGGAGCCGGGAGAGGAGACAGTGTTTCACCAGGCAGAGCAGAGGACTTGGCAGGACCTTCGGTCCCCGACACAGCAGGGGACCCCTCTGGAGACCGGCCTCACCACTGCTTGGAGTGTGGAAAGACCTTCCGTCTTATTTCCAGCCTGAAGAAGCACATCCGCATCCACACTGGAGAGAAGCCCTACCCGTGTGGAGTCTGTGGCCGTCGCTTCCGCGAGTCAGGGGCGCTAAAAACCCACCTGCGCATACACACAGGTGAGAAGCCATACTCTTGCTCTGAGTGTGGAAACTGCTTCCGCCACTTGGACGGTTTGCGCAAACACAGGCGCACACACACCGGAGAGAAACCCTATGTGTGTGCCATCTGTGGGAAGCGCCTGAGCCGCCTGCAGCACCTCAAACACCACCAGCTCATCCATACCGGAGAGAGACCGTGCTGTTGCCCCTTCTGCAACCGCAGCTTCAAGGAGCCTGCAGCACTGCGGAAACACATCCGCACGCACCGGGAGGAAGGCGGCCACATGGGAATCGGTGCCAGTGATGACACGGACCCAGACGCCATGGACGACATTAACAACCTCCATCCAGCAGCTCCGTCCCCTCAGATGAGATTTGGGGAGTGGGGAGCTGAGGAGGATGACAGCTCGGTTGTGGACTGTGTGTAGGGGATGATTAAAGGAGTAACTGTCTGTTGGTGTTCTTACCATAAAACCTACTCCAGGTTAAAAACATGGAATAAGGCGTTTGTGTAGTTTGATGATGGATAAGGTCATCTCTGTTCCATGCTGTTAAAGTGAAGAATCAGGCTACATATAACCCTAGCCTTGGAGTTTCCTTCATATCTGACATTTTCATTTAGATTTAAAATAACTTTTAAAATATCCACTCTACATTCTTCAACAGCAAGTTGTTTTCTTTCCGGACATTCATCAAGCAGCAGCAGCAGCAGCAGCAGTAGCACACCGGTTGTTCTTGGCACACAGAGTTGCTGGTTTGCCAACTTCCTGGCAGTAATTTGGTTAATTGATGGCAGAAGTGGACAAGAGCTGATTCCCCACTTTAAAAAAAAGTGCCTTGAACACTCACTCAACTATCAACTGAGTCGCTGCTGCTGCTGAAGATAGTGTCCACCTGGATTTTAGTCAGATTTTGGTCACAAGTTTCTTATAGTTTCACGCATTGAATTTGTTGTTGATTTATCTTCAGTTACTAATTAGGCATGTTTTGCCGAGACACTCACTGAGCTGCTCAGATAGATAGATAGAAATGGTTCCATAGGGCTGGTTCATGCTTCATGTGTGGACAGGCATGTATATGGTCTGCACTGTGGACAGTACAGACCATGTACATTATGTAGCTGGGCATTATTGACTAAACCAAATATCACAGTATTTTTGGTTCATTTTTTTGATCTTGATAAACTGATAATATTTTGAGTAGGGTGTTGGTGCTTTTACACAATATTTATTAACTCAAATGTATGGTCAGGTCATCATTAGTGATGTGGATGTCATGGCCGAGGACGTAGTATGGGCATCTTCATTTCACTCAGCTGAAACAGCCGATTAAACTGTCAAAAAAGTGGTTCTCTTTCACTTTAATGCATCCTTTAAGAGCAGAGGAAAAAAACATTTAAACGATGGCAATATTAACCAATGTATCTGTTTACTTATAGTCATCTGGTTTCTTCACCTAATCAATTAAGTTTAGAAAAATTAGTTTCCAATAATTGTCCTGCTGCAAGTGGATGCGGTCACATTAGAAAATCTAGTTTGTGAAGGACCATAGCACATTTGTGAATATTATTGTAATGCCACAGATGTCAGCACTTTTCAAGTAATAAATAATGACTACAGAAAGACCATAAAAAGCACTAATTGACAAAATATGTTGCAGTCTACCCTGAAGAGGCCATATGTAAGCTCATATTATATATATATAATTTTGACTACGTTTACATTGTCATGTGTCTTCATGAAGCACGAACCAGTTTTACTCAGACCACATCGTCCCGCTCCACCCTGTCTCATCTGTTCATCAGTTACACAATCGTAATGTTTTCAACCAAGTGGAAGTTATGTGTGTCAAGAACATCTTGTTTGAAGATCTCTCTACTTGCATTTATTTGTCCACCAAAACACACAGGGTTGTTTGAAGAGGACACGGGCAACGTTAGTCAGCATCAGCATGCATCCAGATCAACACTGTTACTGTTTCTCGAGTCTGCTTATCGTCTCTCTCTCTTATGGACCATGTCTTAGCATTCCGGGGTTTTTTTTTTTTGTTTAGTTTTTTTTTAATTCAAGCTGCTACTATATGTCTAGAAAGCCTTTCCTTTTCTGGACTTGTATTATTGTTACCAGCCAGTTACTAGCAATTACTAGCGGACAGACTTTGGTGCTTGCATGTGCATATCTGTTCCTCTGCTGGCCACGATGCCTCCCCTGCTGTTTCTGTAAATAAGAATGTAGTTTTAGCCATTTTATCTGGACTAATGAGGGTTAACATTTGTGGAAAAGTTAATGTGCAACAATTACTTTTTTTTTTTTTAAATGTAACATGCTTTGAAAACATCAGTATGCTAACATTCAGTGTAATTATATATAATCTTATAAAATTTCTTCCTGATGCTCTGACGCGACAGGACTGATGCATCAAGGTTGACAGCAGAGCATTAATCTTCTCAGCCTTTTGAGCTATACTGTAGGTCTCTGGTGTCATTTACCATGTATACTACTATAATGATCTCCATGTAACTATTCTATGTACATTCACAAGTGTAAGTCATTTTGGAAGGCACTCAAAAATATGTTACTGTATACCCAGAATACGACTTGCCAAGGTAGTGTTTACCCCAGATAATCATATTTATTGTTTTTTGTATTACAGAGGGGGCCTTTGCATGTAGGTTTAAACTGAAACGACATTCTTCCTTAAGAAGTCAGTGTTAAATGTGAAATTAATTACTTTTTTATGCTTCTGTGTTCAAAATATATTTGCCCACATTCACATTCATCCTGTTACCTGTACTGTAAATGTTACTATATTAAAGGGCCTTGTTTGTACTTCTTTTTCTTTTTGTGGCTGTTTATTCCATGTAGAGGTTCCTTTTTAAAGAAATGATCCGTAATTTTGAGACCAAAGTTAAATTATGACCGCAGTAAATCTATGAACTGGATTGACGATGTGCGCTCAAAGCTAAAGCCACGAGTGTGTCCTAATTTTAGATCATCTTGTCTGTTCATCACTTCCGTTTCACTGAATCATGACAGGAAAACCACATTAAGCCTGGAGGAGAGTTTTTCACACTGACTGAAACGTTGCCAAACAGATTGTGTAGGTGGTGTGGACACGCCCAAAGCCAGCTCCCAAATAACACCTTACTCTTCTCCCGATGCTGAGTAATGACAGCTGTGTTCATACACACAAACTGCTATTTGAGGTGGCCTTTGGTATCATTACAGAAGCTTAACAGGTTAGATGTAACTGAAAAACATGGGAACATATAGCAGCCTTTCATCTATAATACCAATAACTCATTGCTGATAGATTCAATTATATTGTTTTCTTTTAATGGTTTTATCTGAATGAGTTCCTCCAAAGTGTTGAAGGTCATTTTCTCTGATGTCTAGCACAGCGCAGAATAAATGACCAGATATTTGAGGGCACAGTATGCTTTGGTGGTAGTAGCTTACAGTTTCTAACTAATTGAATAGAAGAAAATACACTGTGAAGCTAATTTTCTTTGCACAACATGAAAGGAAAAGGAAACTGTACTGAACTTTTTTTTTGGTTTTTTGCAAACGCAACTTTTCCAGTGTTGTTTTGAAATGTATGAGTTATTGTTACAATTCTTATGTAATGATATTTCACAATCTAAGACATGACGATGGTAAGAGTTGGCGCTGCTGTTATGTTTTTTGCTGTTGTTTCAGTGGAACAGGAATTGCTGAAGAAATATCCGAAGCTGCTTAATTGCGTGTTTATAATCTAATTGGAATAAGACAAAGCAGTGTTTGCTAAACTTATAGAACTCAGGCCTACATTTGGTTGAACTAAAAATGACATGCCCACATATGGATTTTACTCTTTTAACTGAAACTGAATGAAGGTAACCTGAAGACTCACTTGGAAGGATGCAAAAATGTTCCACCAAAACAGACCACAAATGGGAGTTATGACATTAAGTAGAAGCAAGTGCTGTGGAACACACTATTTCCCTAAATGCATCAGCGGGAGCTCACACAGTGCCAAGCTTGTGATTCATAACGGCATGGTGAAGCACCTCTGTGGTTAGTGAGAGAGAGAGGTGCATCTAAACGAGTCACAACAGGTATTTTAATGAGGGAAAAGGAAATCTCACAGAAAATACCACTGCAAAATACTGTAAACTGTGTTCCAGTGTAAGACTCAAAATATTGTTCTGAGCTTAAAACTTTTGAATTGCAGTATCTAATAGCTATTACATACACGTTTATTGTCATGTTTCTCAATGTACAAGCAGAGTATAAATTACGTGTCATCTTTGAATAAACAGTGGCAGAAAGTACTGTGCTTTCATGCAATTCTGAGGTAGTTCTACTCTGCTAAATTTGAAAGGGAAATATTCTACTCTTAACTACACTGCATTTATTTAACGGTTCATTTGATGGATCTGCTGCTGAGAGAATCAAGAGTTTTAAATTCTTGCGGGTCCACATAGCCCAAGGCTCATCATGGTCCCTCCACATCCCCTCTCTCTTTAAAAAGGCTCACCAACGCCTCCACTTTCTGAGGAGGCTGAGGAAGATCAAGGTCCACCCTCAGCTCCTGCGTAACGTTTACCAATGCACAGTGGAGGGCCACCCCACACACTGAATACTAAGCCTGACTGTATGGACATGGGTTGTGCAATAATGGCACTGTGCAAAACTTTAATTTTTTAACTATTTTCTTATTTCTGTTTACTTATTTTGCTTTTGTATTTTTAGGTCTAAACCTGTCTTGTGTCTCTTTCTGTGTCAGTGTCTGCACTATGTATTTATGTTGCACCGGAGAGACTGGCGAACAAGACCTTTTGTTATACTGGACTGGTATAATGACAAAAAATAGAATTGAATTGAGTTACAGTTAGTAGTTACTAGTTAATACGGGTGCATACAAATACAGTAAATAATAATAATATCCAAAAATATATAACAATAACAGTTATATATTAGTTCTATACCTGTAACAGTTTTATATCCTGGCCAGCTACAATGTTAAAATGCTGCTTACATGTTAATGCATCTGTAAAAACAATCCAGTAATATAATATCCAACACTACAAGACTGACAGGGGCCGTTGTGCTGCATACTGAGTACTCTGACGTTTGACTTTTGACACTTGAAGTACGTTTTGCTGATCATACTTTACTTTTAGTCAAGTTAAATGTTGAATGCAAGACTTGTAATGGAGTAAGCAGTAAGTAAATGATCCAAGTACTTCCACCACCATCTTCAGATAGACAGAGTTCCTTCTCTCTGCTAACATCTGGTTTTATCTTTAGGTTGTGTAATACAGCTGTTTATTTCTGTTTGTCATTATTGTCTGGTGCAATGAGTAACACTAAGGTTTCAGTTTTCAGAAGGGAAGCAATTATATTGTACTACTAATAATAATGGTTTATGTGTGACCTACAATGTATTTGCGTTCTGTGTGTGTGTGTGTGTGTGTGTGTGTGTGTGTTTCTTGGCAGCCGATGATGCAGTGATGGCGAGGAGCAGAGGCAGAGAGAAATGTGAGAGCGGCCTGTGAACTCTCAGCAGGCCCATGCAGTAATTTCCTCAGCGACTGAAGGTAAACACTCACTTTTTGGAGAGGAAGTGACTCAACTCTCTCTCTCTCTCTTTCTCACTTTCACCCTTTGCCCATGTGACCTCAAACGCTGCCTGACCCCCTGGTGATCCTCACAGTCCTTCACATTTTTAGTTGTTACATGTGGTTTATCAGCATGCCAACTTTTCCCAGGCGTAAGAGTCACAGCTCAACATATGACTAGAATGAGTTGAGGTGTTTGACTTCTGCACAGTGAATTAATGTTTTACTGTATTTCCTTAATTATTTATTTACAAATTATTCATTACCTTCCAAAAGAAATTTTGTACCTTTTGCTCCATTAAATTTATCTGACAATTGTAGTTATTAACCACTCCGCAGAATAAGGGTTGACATGCAAAACACCCAGGAAGCCCATGATGCATTGCTGGAATTTGTGTATGGAGTATTAACATCACAATAAAACCTTTATTAGGCTTTATTCACAGTGGGAAGAAGATCATTTTTCAGAATTAAGGCTTTTACTTTTATTTTTTATTTAGGTTTTACCGCTTATAACTTTTATAAAAGTTGAGTGCAGAACGTTTGGTTTAAATTTGGTATTTTTCTATTTTGTTATTGTAACTTTAAAAAAAAAAATAAATCTTTGTGTCATCAGGAAAAATAAGGTGATCCCATCTCTGATTACTGAGACATGTTGAAAAGGGCCACACAAATAGTTTTTGTGGTTTGCCATGGTGAATCTACAGGTTGCAGGTTGGAGTGTGAAATGTACCATAGATAAACTGTGTGATGTGAGAAAACTGAATAAACAGATCGCACATCTGTAAAGCCGCGGTGCAGATGTCACACAGTGTTCAAGTCTCCACTGATTTATTTTTCCCTCTAAGTTAATAGATAAATGTTGAACTATCATGAGACATAAACTAGATGTCCACCTAGCTGCATCCTCACAGGTTGAGTAACAACTCGTGCTGACCTCAGCCTGACCCTGATGACCCACATCAGAAAATGTCATATTTGGAGTATGTGTAAGACTTTTTTTCTGGACATGATCTAGTCACTGCAGGTTGGGTGTCAACACTGGGCTGAACAAAGAGTAAAATAATAATTTATTTTCTAATAAGCAATATAGAGGTAATGCAGGTCTGAGCGCAGGGATAGTTATTAATAAAGAGGGCTTGCAGATTTATCAGTGTCATATTCTGTTATTAATACAGAAACTCTAAAGACAAACGTGACTACAGCAGTATATTATGTCAGTATTTTTTTATTTTCAGAGTGACACACGCAGCTGTGCAGCTATGATTTGCAGAGTGGAGTCTGTGCGGGGGCAGGAGCGGACGGGTGTGTGTGTGTGTGTGTGTGTGTGTGTGTGAGGAGAAATAACCAACAAGGAAACCACTTTCAGCTTTGCTCCTGCACCGCCTGGCTGGCCCGCAGCCAGGTTTCTCCAGAGAGGGTTGGCTCACCCCTTCTCCTCTCCTCCCTTCTTTCTCTCCCAAACCCCACATACATACGCACTCTCTCCAACTCTCCAAAGCAACAGGCGAGAAGAAGAAGAAGGAAGCGCGACAAAAAGCGAGGGGCAACTTTTCAAACAACAGCAGCGAGGGCAACGAGGAGCTTTTAAAGATGCCAAACGTGTCGCTTTTGCAGACGGATCCCTTGGGTACGCGAGGGAAGTGATTTCTTTTTTCTTCCTAAAGGAGAAAACAGGAGGGAGGACGCGCTTTTTTTCCGCCGTATGAGACGTCAAAAATCTGCCTCGGTTAACAAAGCAGGCGCTTTTTGAGCTGGAGCTGAACCCCCCCAGCTTGTGATTTAATGTCCCCGGGTCTCTGTGGAGGGCAGTGAAGGATGCCAGGATGCCCTCTCTGATCTCCCATCTGCTTGTCATCTGGCTGAGCGTCCACAGGCTGGTGTGGTGCACGGAGCGCTCCTCCACACGGGAGCGCTTCAAGGTGGTCATCGCGCCTCTCATCTGCAAGCGGATCTGCCTGAAGGGACAGTGTCAGGATACCTGCGAGCAGGGCAACAACACCACGCTGATCGCTGAGAACGGGCAGGCGGCCGACACGCTCATCGGACAGGGCTTCAGGGTCGGTGAGTGACGGTGCGAGGCTGGAACAATGCTGTTTATTTATGAGGGGATATAATTAGGCCGCTGCGATTAACTTGTAGTGCTGATCTGACCTCTGGGTTTTCCCTCCGTAGAGCCTTTGGAGAGGCGAGGGAGGCCTGTTTTGGTTGCTCATAAATAGACTTTTTATGGAGGGATCTGTAAATATCTCATGGTATGAAAAAAGTTACAAGATGATCACACGATATTAACTCACTATCATTGTAACTCTGTTTATCACATTGTACTGCATGGTAATATCCATTCAGCAGCATTTCAGACATTATTCTGGGAGAATAACTACTCTGAATTTATCATTTAGATAATACAATTGTGAATTTCCACTATGAAACTCCATAAAAGTGGGTCTGAATCACATATTATTAAGCACAGTTTTTAATGTTAGGCTGTTACAAGGCAGTGGTGGGAAAAGTATTAAGTATTAATCAACAACCTAATTAGGTAAAAGTGGAACCTTTTGCTCCATTACAAGGAAAAGTCCGACATTCACGTTCTTCAGTAAAAATCACACCAATATTAGCAGAAACATGTTCTGAAGTATCAAAAGTGAAAGTACTCAATGCAGATTGACCCCTGTCAGTTTCTCTCAGTATTAAATTGTTGATAAAGTGAAGCTGGTCCAGGTGGTGCTGAGTCTAACACCATATAAGTACTTAACTCTGTAACAATGCAACATGTTTCATATATTAAACCTTAATCTGCAAAGTAACTACTGCAGCTGTCAGATCAGTTAAGTGTAGGCTAGTAAAATGTCTACGTCCGTAGTGTAGTGGAGTGAAGTAAAAAGTCTTTTACAATTGTAATAATCAAGTAGAGTACAAATACTGTATCATAAAATGGTAATTAAGTACAGTACATGGCTAAATATCTTGTTTCATTCCTACCTCTGTGTAAAATTGACAAAAACATCAACTGTGGCCTCCTGTAAGAGCCAAACAATAACCAGTATGAACAAAAATCATCTGATTCATTCAGACCTTTATTCCCTTAAAAGGTCCTATCTTCTTTATAACTTACATCAATTTGATACCAGCTACTTATATCCAACATGAATTCATGTCATTACAATTTATGTCAAGCGGGTATAAGCTCTGCTCCACAAATAAATAGGTGGCTAAGATGAGGTGAGCTGAGTTTACCCTCCACTGCATTGCTGGAAAATGTTCCCATGTTACACTTTAATTACCGAGGCATGGCTCATTACATAGCATATAAATGTACTCTTAAGATCTATACTTTCCCCCTACCGACTACAGTGTCTGGTTGGTATGAGTGGAGCCTTTCTGCGCTCTATCAGATCAGCTGTGGTGAGACGTGGAGCCATTGCAGTCTACGTCAGCCTCCGGCCCAGAGCTGGATTTCACCGGTCCTCTTTCCTCTCACTCGCTCAGATAATAAGATACTAAACAAGAACGTGATATGTTGATTGATTCTCTGAGATGTTATGCTGTGATGGAGTGAGTTTAAAACTGATAAAGGGGCTTCAACTTCACACTGACATTTCTGTAGTGGACAGTGGTGTTGTGCCATGGCTGATTTCTCTCTTTGTATCAGCAGATGTTAATTGACAGTCACCTTAACCATTATTCACCAAAATAATTTAACATAGATTGATATAAACTCCACATTCTTTTGTAGCCTAAAGCCTAAAATAATAAATTACAGAGTGCAGCATAATGTGATGCAACAGCTTCATATTCCTGTGGACGTCTCATCTTCCGTTTTCTTCTATTACAAGAAATAGAGCACAATCACATGCAGCACTCCTTAAAACTCATATCCTTCTAACTTTAAACCCCTGTTTTTGTTTGGATTTTTTGAATGAAAAATGGCTCTTAAGCAATGCCTCATATTCATCTTTAGCTGCAGAAAGCCAGTGAGAAAATCAGAAAGAATAAACCATAAGCAAGTTATTGAATATAAGTTGCAGGGTTGTGGTGCTTCTTATCACAGTTTTGCAGTACGGAGAAGTTGTAGTTGCTCATGCAGATGTAGCCTCTCCAGCTGTTTTCATTGGTTGGCTCATGTGGAAGTAAGCAGGCTGGATGTAATCGAGGTCAAGTAGTGCAGAAACAGTATTCTTCCACCTTGACACCGTGTAGTGCTGTAGAGTCAGAGAGTTGGCTCGGCCACCGGTCCTCCCTCTTCTCCTCCGATTTCCTTGCGGTGCATCATGTTTTGGAGCTTCTGTGTCAAATAATTCAGGAGAGACATTTTAAATTCCTGGAATACCTCATGCTGCCTCACATTTGGTGTGGATAGTGGAGCTGCTCTATAGTCACCTGCCTCCTGGATTTCATAGTATCTGAAAAGTTCCTTGCTGAGCGTATGAACTTTTGCGGCGGGGGCTAGATGGTTGCACTTCAGCTCGGAGAGGAGACGTGGGTTGTTCAGTGTGAGGGCTGGAATGTGGTGTGGACAAGTGGAAATTTCTCTCTCCCGTGTTAAAACGACCATGGCTATAGCAGCCACAATATGAAGACTTTTCCATATTTCCATATATTCATACTGAGCGAACCCAACCAAAAGCCTTTCCTCAAAATAAATGTAGTTCCTGTCAGTGTGTGGAAGTGCAGAAATACCTTTCAGTACATGTGCTTCAATATGTACAAGGATTTTCACAGGCAGTAAAGAATTTGGCTGGAATTTGGTGGACAGGCAGGCTAAGGGGCCAAGAAACCATCAGGTTTTAGTGGTGATCTGGATCTGGGATTTCTGCCAGCAGATGAATATCATTTTTTATGGCCATAACTTTGAAAGTATAGTAACCTTCATTTGGCAGGTTGACATGATAAAGTGACTGAAAACCTAGGGATAAGAAACTCAAACTGGGGACGTTGCTGTTACATGGTATACATCTGCTCCCAGAACATATATTTTAAATCCTAATGTAATGCATTCCTAATGGTTTACGGGATCAGAAATAAATTTAACCTTAAAATGATGTTGGATTCTTGATATCAGGGTTAAACAGCTAGAGAACAAACTGGAAAAAATGTCAGTGTTGGCAGAGGTTTGTGCTTCCAAGGTGTTTTTTCTTGATGCGATGATATGAAACAGAGAAAATCTAGTGAAATATAATAGGTGGTACCAACAAGACTGTAAATATCTCAACAGCTATTGGACGCCCCATTACATAAAGTAACATACAGTAATGGGGCATCAGAGGATGAATCTTAATGACTCTGGTGATCCCCTGACTTTCCATCTAGCGCCACCATGAGGTTGACATTTGTGGTTTTGAATAAAATTCTATTCGATGGATTGCCATGAAAAATGAAGGATTAAAAAAAAAGAGTTTGTCTATAAACACCAATCATCTTAATGTCAATCAAGTTATAAATGTACCTAATGAAATCTTTTATCTGAGCAGTGTGTGTGATTGTGCTGTCCCAGACTGAGACAGACCACCACCTAGAGCAGAGCAGATTGTCTCAGTCTGGATTACCTGCTGTGCATGAGGACAAATCACCGGAACAACAGGCAGCTCTTTTGTACTTTATGTCCTGTTTGAGAGAGCTTGCACACAGACAGTCAGAGATTATAGAATATCTGTTATGGTTAAATAAGTAGCAGTTACTGGTCTATTTAATATACAGTGTGCATCATACATCATAGCAGTCCATCTATGTAATCATTGTTTTACACATGTTCTCTGAGCTCTAGCAAACACTGCAATTCATATACTACATACTTATCAGATTGGGGTACTTTATCATTAACAAGTGAACACTTACTGCATGTCTGCATGACATGGACTTCACTGAAATGAAGGTAAAATGTGCCAGATATGCTCGGGCCATATGTTTCCAGGGAGTCCACATGTCATTAATATTGATCGATATTTCTCTCTACACTTCCTGAAACTGATGAAAGCACGGAAACTTGAAAGCCTCCCAGGCATGTTGGCAGGCAGAGAGAAGTTGACGTTTATAGCCTGATATGACCTTTTCTTGGATTCCACGTCATATCTACTGTGTGTAAGTCGTCATGGGGCTCTGCAGGAGGCAGAGGCATGGTTATCGTCGTCAGGAATAAAAGAGTGGCTGCATCTTGAGGCACGTGTGAGTGGTTGCAAGTTCCATTTGTGAATCACAAAACTGTAAAAACCTTGAATGAACCTTTGCATGCTCATCCCCTTGCATGTCCTCTTCCATATCTCTCTGGAGCCTGAACCTGTTTACCGGTAGATGAAGACTTTCTTTGTAATTATCTCCATGTGTTTGGCTGACAAAATATCCAAAGGCCAAAATGTAAATTGTAGGATAGGGAGAGGTAGAGAAGGTTACAGGGTGTTTTTTTTGCTGCTTGGAGACTGGGTTTTTTTGTTTATGTGTGTGCATCTGTCTCACACTTTGTTCACTTGAAAGGAAGAGTTATATTTTCAGTAGTCCTCAAAGATATCCTTTCAAAAAAAGTGGTTACATAAAAATCTGTATCTGTGCCTTGGTTGTTCCGACAGCCCATGTCTAATTTTTTCTTGCCGTTTCTAGCACAGAGGCATCCCATCTATCAGCCTTACTGACAGCAGCTGCTCGCTCCCAGACAGCCCTCTGAGTCTCGTCTCTCTCCTGCATCTCAGCAGCATCTCCCCTTTATCGGAGCTCCAGACGTCCAGGCTGCTCTAGATTTTCATCTTCTTCTGAAATAACTAAAAGCACAGGAAGTGGTCTTATCATATCCCAGTCTGGGCGCGTCCCCCCTAAAATGGGCATCATGAGAAGTGGATATGGCTATTTCAGGATTTCCCGTGTGGTTCCGTATTTAGAGTAAAGTGACAGTAGTAGCCCTGTGGTTTGTTTTGGTTTTCCCTTGGCATGGGTCAGAGGTCCATGGGAGCCTGAAAATGAAGTCAAGTCAGTCAAATACAGTAGACGGAGCTGGTTCTGCTTTCTCTCTATTTAGGAAGTGAGTTTATTTTACCTTTCAAAGCCCTCTGCTCTCCCCCACACACTCTTCTTTCTCTCGTGCCAACCTTTAGAGAAGGTGGTCTAACATGGGCGACCAAAAACCTGCAGCACTCCGGATTTTTGCCACAGGTTGGACTGAACTCAGAGGCGAAGCTGGGCACGGCTCCCATGCTCACACCCTCTCAAACACAAACACACATACTCGAAGGAGGCTCAATTGTGAAAGCTTCTTACTTTTGGTGAAATGCGCATTTGTCATGCGTGTTTGCAAGCTGATCATTACCTCCTGTCAAGGCTTTAAGGTTTTAATATTTATGGATGCACATTCTGTCACCTCTCCCTGTCTATTTATGCATGTTGGGAAAATAATACATGGGGTTATTTGGAGTCTGCCGTTCTCATTTACCTTTTACTGCTGTTTCGCAAACGGGATGCTGTCACTATGTAGAACTTTCACAGACTTTCAATGCTATGAAAAGTTGTTGATAATATACTGTATGTATAGTGAGTAAGATTATACTCTCATCTTTGTGGTAACTTTCAAAAAAGATCGCTCTGTCCTAAAAATAACCAGGTACACTTCCAAACAGAGTCTACAAGTGAAACCTTAAAAACATGGTGTTTCCCTACCTTCAAAGCAGTCTGACATATATGAAAACTTGTTGTTTAAAAGGGTTAAATCCACAGTCACTTCTTTCTGTGTTTACAGTTGCCAGGATTGCACTACAACACTTATTCAGAGAGAAAAACCACATGATCTGAGCAGGAGTTTCCCATGAAATCAGACTCCTCCATGTCATCACTTTCTGCAACAAAAAAAAAGCCAATTCTGTTGGGCAGGTTGAAAATTGCAGTGAACTAAGTTTGGAAAACAAAGCAGCAATTAGGTGTTTTTTGGAACGTCACAAGGGAACAGTGTGTATATTTGTGTGTGTGTGTGTGTGTGTGTGTATGTGTGTGCCTAAGTGTGTTTGGTGCTCAAGAGCTGTGTACTGAACCCAGCTCAAACAAACAGCCTTCTTTGCCATCTTTAACACTCTCCTCCCATTTGCTTAGTGAGGGGGAGAAACGCAGCAGTTATTTAAAGCTGCGCAGTGGAATGTGAGCACTAGGAACTGCACCCACACCAAGCAGGACCCTGTAGCTGTAGCGATTAGCCAGGGTAAACAGAATAACACGGCCTCTGCCAGCTCTGCCTGCTGCCACGGCCTGAGACTGTGAAGTCTACAGACATTACCTGCCACGCGCTTCAGTGCTTAGTGCTGAGTATCCTGCAGGGCAGGTATCTGACATAATCTCAGCAGAGCACTGTCAGCACTCCTCTACCTGCCTGCCCTCCAGTCCCTATAGCCGAGGCTTTTAGACAGTCATTATATGACATCATACGTATCCATGCCAAGATCCTGTCTGACTCTCTGGCTCTCTTTCCACGACACATCTCTGCTAGAGGGGAGTGACAGGGTAACACTGGACTCGTTTCCACCCAAGAACTATGGAAACCACACCACATATTTGCTTGACATAACAATCACACCGTGCAAGGCAGAATTTCATTTAGATTTGGATAATTGCAAACCTCCTTACTCAGAGCCCTCCTGATCTTCCTGATGATGGCTGCTTCAGTTTCTCAGGAGGAGTGTGCTCATCGTCCAGTTTCTGTAAGGTTAACAGACTGTTGTTTTAGGCTGACCGTGAGAGGTAATGAATGCCTTTGGTGACAGTGGTCGACTCTGGTAAAGGGCAGCACTATTGTTTGGATAGCTGAGGCCGCTCAGAGTTTCTGGGGGTTGACGGAGCACAGAGTTCTACGGGGGGAGGAGGAATGAGTACGCAGGTTTGTGTTTTCAAAAGGCAGTGATTATGTCATTTACTCCCAACGTCTGGCTCAGCTGCAGCAGTCTGACCCACTTCATATGTCGCTCTTCCTCACTCCGTGTGGTATGTGGTCTCACAGTACCAGTCGATGGTAGGTGTATTTGGGAATGCGGTTTCCTGCTTTGGAGCTGATGGTAAAAAGAAGCACGTCATATGATGGTAGCCATTCCCTGATTCTCTTTTTAAACAGTGGCTCTAGCAACAGCTGTGTTTACCATTTATGGGGCCCAGTGTTATTTAGTCACAGTCTCAGGTCATGAAAGATGCCATTGGATAGTATTAATAATATACTATATTGAGGAATACTCATGGAAATACTTTTTAAACCTATATTAAATTAAACTTTTGACAATAACATTTAATCCAATGACTGTGTAATGTGGAAGGGTCACTTGTAGTACCGAACCCACTGAGAATGAACACCTGACATTGTAGCTCCATGCAGTTTTTAGCTGCTTGTAGTTCATTGTTTTGGTTTTCCAGGCTGGACAGCGACAGTATGGTTGAGCCTCACTGCTCTCATACCCCGCAATATCACACCATGGGTAGCCAATTCCAGCAAGCAAGCTCAGAATAGTCGAGTTTATGTTACATGCGTAGTGAAAAAACAACAGCAAATGGCTGTTGAAGAAAGTTGAGCTACTAGCCAGCTAAAGATGCAGATATGCTTCTCTGGAATTGGTGAAAACCATACAAAAGCTAAAAGTTGAGTGAATATTGGACTTACATTGATGAGGATCAAAAACAATTATCCGATGAGATGCCTGTTTTATGTGTTAGTAGCACCTCTAAAGCTCACTTATTAACACATTATCTTGTTTGTTTGAGCTCTACAAAATCTGAAATGTAAAAATGTTTTATGAGGGACTTTTTCTTGGCGCAGGAGCAGCGACTTCCTGGAGTCTCTGCTGGTTGCCTGGCAACCTCACGGTAACGACAAGATATATGATATAATGATTAATTATGTGCTGACAGACCCAATAAAAAGTTTTAAGAGTGAAAAGATCTTTGAGTAAATATGTTTGGAAGTGTAATATCAAAATATACTTGTCTCTACATTTAATTTGAGGTAATTTGTGAGAATGTCCTTTCCTGAAACTGCAGCGTGAGTTGTAATGTTGTAATGTGTAGTATGTATAGTGTGTCTGCATCTGCATCATGCGTCATAGTTACATTATAACAATAAGAAAACTCCACCAGTGGAAACACGACTCATTGTGGCATCGCAATGTGTATTTCTGTATCAGCTGACATGACCATGAAAATGATCACATGTTGACCAAAAAGTGTTGGCATCCATTTTTAAATGTCTGAGTGCGTTGACTCAGACTGGGACTGAATCACAGTGAAAGGGACTCAGAGAGCATCATCACGGATTCCACCAGAATATGACTGCGCTCAAAGAAAGGGACAGATCAGGCCATTGTATCATCTGTATGGTGAGAGATGATGTCTGCAGTAGCTTTCAGTTCAGTGAGCTGGGGAGCGTTTGACTGTGGTTTGTAGGGCTGTAATTTGTTGTTTTTGTGCTGGGAGGGTGCGGCTGTGGCTGAAAAGACGCTATGGAGGGAGGGGGCTGAAGATGTGTCATCTCCAGACAGACAGGAGTGAGTGGGTGGGTGGTCACAGGGCATTCAGAGGGCAACCTTTCCTTTCTGTCTGTCTGTCTGTCTTTCTATTTGTCATTACACACATATACATGCCTGTACAAAGACATGTTCAGCTTGCAAAATAGGGGCAGAGTATAATTTTCCTGCTACCAGTTATTACCTGTAATTTGGTAAAAATATGAAAAATGTGTGTCTGAGTCTGTGTTTATGTGTTTTCATGGACATACATGGTCTAGTCACACTAGACATGCTTACTTAGCAGTTAAGGAATGTACAGTATGTTTTTCCTTAAAAGAAAAAAAGTGTCTGGCAATCACAATAATCCCACTGAAACGTCATTCTCTGGATCTTGCATCTCTCCTCTCTGCCTCTTTATGCTCTATTCTCTCACTTTCCCAGATATGTGATATACTGAATATGGCAAACACATCTTCCCTCTACCACCTCATGCTGGGAGGAGATCTGCCTTTCTCCTCACGGAGTGAATCATGACATTATAAAGAAGGAGCTCTCACTCATACGTCACATCAAACACTCGGACGAGAAGAGCTTGAAGACAAAGAGTCCCCCCCCAACCCACCCACCCACCCACTAACCCCCCCACCCCAACCACCAACCCTCCCCTCTCTTTTTTTTGTCTCTTTACTTCAACTCACTCTTCTAGTTGGAGTGAGCGCTGCATGGGAAAATTATACGCTTCCTGGCTGTCTTGCAAGCTGACGTTCAATATTAAATTAGGTTTCAAAGCCATGACACCAAAGGATAAAGTCAACTTTGAAAGTTCTCTTAGCTGACTGAATCCATATGGTAAAAATATGGCTGTATATTTAATGGCGGTGCAGTGTGTCTTCATTCAAATCGTTAGATGCAAGATGACTAATCTTTGAATGTGTGAATGGGATCCTGGATTGTTCTTAACCTCCTCCACTTTCTTTGACCAGCACATGTGGAAAATATGGTTCATGATAACATAACTGCTTCACATGCACAGGTCCCTCCCCCCATCATTCAGCTAGCCAGCCCTGTTCATGCCTCACATTCATTCAGACCTCTCAGGTGCGTTTGATTTTAAATAACACACCACCTCTAGTCTCAGGAATGCGTTAGAGCCATAAAGACAAAGGTGTGGTACGAAACAGAGGGCGGCTGCCTCTGACATGCTAAGCTAACTGACGAGGAGAGTCGGATCATAAATTCTGCTAATGAACTCCAAGGTGCTGATTTAAAGGGAAAGTCCGCTGGAAAGTAAAATCCTTGTTATGATCTCAACTTTAAAGCTTTATGCTCTTTTCAGTATGTAATGTGGTGCAGTCACCTAACCACAGCGGCTCTCCAGGAGACGGTACACCCTCCACTTAATAGCTCTCACACACACAGACGAACACACCCATTCTTATACAAGTTCTGCAGAAAACATTAGCCCGTGCATCGCCAGTGTGGCTCGAGCTTAAATGAAGGAGGCAGATGTGAAGGAGAGGAGTCCCTGTATGTTATTATAACGTGCAAATGATTCAGTCCTCCTGGAGCTCTGAAGACAAACAGACACGAAACAGCTAATTTAAACAGAATCCGATAATCAGGATAATATGACGTGCAGTTGTAATGCAAACTGTTGTTGAGAGCTTTAACTTGATGTGAAGCTGTGATGAACCTGGAAACCCTCCTCTCCCCTTAATATGTGTTTAGCTTACAGTCAATAATGTTTGGGGACAATTTTTTTTCCATTTGCTATATTATTATGGCTCTGTGTGCAGATTGAGAACATGCTGAACATTAGGCAATGCAACTAACAACAAGTTAATCAAGTTAGCAACATGATAAATAAAATACAAGAAATTGCAACCGTAACAAAGGAAGAAAAATACAAGAAAAAAACTAACTCAGCGTATTGAATTGCTGGATATCTGTGAAGCAGCTTGCCTAAAAAGTAAGGAAATACACCATGTACAATATGATGGTTTGTTTCCTTAACAAATATGCTTTATAACATTCCTGTCAACTATAAAAGTCTACAGTTTCCCATGCTGTTGCTCTTTATGCATGAAAACAGAGACTGGACGTTTGATTGGGCATTTGATATTTGATAATCCAATTCTGTGTATATAATGTTAGAGACTTTATAGATAATGTTACATAAGTTACAAAGTTTAATTTAGATAGAGCTGCCATCTCACTTCAGATGTACATTACCCAACCTTTGAGGCGAAGGGATATTGATCCCATAGACATCCAGTATTTCAGTTCGCAACGTACAAACAAATTGCACACTGAGATAAAAACAAGGCAACATCAAATTCCCTCGAAATTGGACTATCCTTCATATCAAGACTACATGAAAATGTCATTAATGCTTTTCTTTTTTGTGTATTTCCTGTTTGAGTTGACAAATGAAATGGATAAAACAGTGTGTTACATGAGTCATGCTAAAACTGAGCAGTCACAGAAATAACAGCCATGAGCGTCAGGTTACCTACATGAAAGTAGTGTAAGTGCGTTCCACGTGAGATATACAGATTTTAAATTTAGGAAAAAGAGAGCAAGGGTATCATCTCTGTAGATCAGCAGATATCCTGAGTTGAGGTATTACAGTGTCAGGATTGTAGAAAGAGGTGTGCTGACAGTTGCAGCTGTGTATTGTACTTTACACTGTGTGTTGCATGGCATCACACTGGGCTCATTTCACAACAGATCTCATTCTCACGATCCCCACCCTAGAAATCTGAAATCTGATTCCTCTCCTTTTTTGTGTTCATTACTGTGGCATTGACCCTGTCTGAATAAGACCAGCCCTCTGATGTAGCACACTACATCAGAGGGCTGGTCTTATTCAGACACCTTTCCAGCCAGACGGGGCCTCAGCCCAGACTTTCCCTACAGTATGTCGTCTCTCCAGTCTCTGTGGGTTTAGATTGTGTAATCACATTTGGAAAGAGGTTCTTTTCCTGACTTTCTGTGTCTGCAATCCTAATTTTCAGCCCCCGCATCTTTCCCAGTTTCCTCTCATTCTAAATCCAGTACTGAGACGTAATCTGAACCATGGAAACTGAAGCACTTGTGTCAGAAGAAGTCTGACAAAGTTGAGTAGACTGTCTTTTGCCGTCTGTGCTGCTCTCCGTCTTCTCCCTGCCATGCCTGAGTCATCCAGCTCGGTTCTGCATATTGCTGCCTGCACTCAGTCCTAGTGGTTAAAGACCACTGTCACATGGTGGAAGTCTGCTTCTGAAGTATCCATCTTGCTTCAGATTTAAAAATCTTTACCCCACTAGTTGGATATTTCATTGAGGTCCTTTCATTTTTCTGCCTGGCTTTCACTATGTGAGGATGTCCCTGCTGTGTTTAAAGTGATCTAGTCCCTTAATTACGCCGCAGCCCAGACTCCCTGGCAGTCCACAGCTAATTACTTCCATGTGTGCACACTTGGCTCTGCAGCAGAAAGACGCCTCCTCTCCTTTTCTCTCTCCTCTCCTCCAGCCTACATTTTACATTCAGGATGGGTTTGTGTGGACCTGAAAAGTGTTCAAGCTCAAACGTCACAGTTTTGGCAGCTCCAAATGGCAACAAGTAGTAACCATTTGAAAAATGTGAACTTCAAATCATGACAGTAATCTGCGCAGAGCATGCTTGTGTTTACTGGCCAGGCTGGTCTGTGATGCATTATATTGAAAATGACCAAATGTACTAAAAGGTAAAAGAACATTAGTTAGCCATACTTTCCCTTCCAAACTTACCTCTGGTTGTCTTTTGTTGCTAAATTGCAATGTACCGATATACACTCTTGACACTTGTCGTAGTAGAGCAGAGCACAGTAGAGTACTGGTAGTAAAGGTATTGTTGTAGTAATACTTGTTGTTTATACTTATATACTTGTTAATACTTGTAATAACTGTTTCAGCTTTAGTCAGATATTTACTTCTTCTTACGTTCTTATGTACTTGTATTGCTGTTTATTTTAAAATGTTGATGTAGGATTGCAGCATTTCAGGAGTTTGGCTGCTTTGATTAAATTACATAAAATAAGAAAATATGCTCCAACATGCATACAAAGTAAGGTATAGAAACGTATTTTTGGTAGTGATACTGAAACTCAGGGATATTGGCTCAGGTGTCACCCACTCGTAGCATGTGTAAGCAGTGTTGCGATGGGGTGGCCTTTCTGAATGAACTTTCACTATTACTTCATTAGCTGTTATAGTAGTACTGCTGGCAGTATTGTTTGGTTTCAGTTTTCTCTCAACTCTCTCCCTGGATTCATTACTGGCTTGCAGTTTTCCCCACAGGTCTCTCACTCTCTCTCTTTCTTTCCTCTGATTGTTCTTTTGTGGGAATTTCAAAAACAACTGGACTTAAAATAAACACAATGGGAGACCCAATAAAACCGCAGTGAATACTGTATATGCCATGAACCTCTCTCCGGCCAGCAGCTTTCCCATAGATTCCAAGATCTTTCCCATATGTCAGAATAAAGCTGTTAAACAGATCAATGACTTTACCTGCTTTCCTGCTCAGACACTGCTGCTGACTGGCTGCAGGGGCCCGTTAGTCCGTCAAGCTGATGTGACTTTTACAGCGGTACAGTTCAAAGTGAATATTGTACATGGGCCTGCTCATGTCACCAACTTTTCTGTCCGTCTGCCATATTCATGTGATATAACACTAAATCATCAGGCTGTTCACACTATCATTATAAATCTCAGTCTGTCTCTGAGGTAAATGGATCCAAAATTAGCAATTCCAGACATATGAATAAACATCTTGGTTGATCTGACGTTTTCCTGAACAATACATTTTTCTAACTCTTGTTTATTTTGGTTTTATAACTTATTATTTGCTTGTGTGCTCAAGTTTTTCCTCTTCCTCTCATCTGATGTGATTCATAGCTATGAACTGTTGCCCGTTTCGGTATGACAACTCTCCCCCTGTCTCTCTCTCTCTCTCTCTCTCTCTCTCTCTCTCTCTCTCTCTCTCTCTCTCTCTCTCTCTCTCTCTGCAGTGGTGTGTCCGCTGACGTGTATGAATGGAGGAGTATGCAGCTCGAGGAAGCACTGCCTGTGTCCGCCCGGCTTCACCGGTCGGCTCTGCCAGTTTCCACTCCTGCAGACGCAGCAAGCTCAGGCAGCGCGCGGCAACAAGCAGCCTGTCTATCCCATATCTCTGAAGCCAGATGACCTGAAACTGGGGGAGCAATCAGGCATAGGGCGCACCCAGTTGACGCAAACACACTCAGTTTTCACCCTACCCTTGACACAAGTAGGGCACCACTCATCTGAAGGTATCTATCATTTACTAGAGTTAATGCCAGAACGTTTGCATCTCTCTCATCTTGTCAGTTTTGAGGGATGGGGAAAATATAATTTTGTGATACATTTTGTTCCTCTGGTGTCTTCCTTTTCTCTATTTTCAGTGCAGATTAATGTACGTGTTCACCACACGCCAGACACCTCTGTAGTCATTCAACCTCTCGACCAATCAGATGTCAAGCCTCCTCACAAGACAGGGTCACGCCCGATCCCCACCAGACACAAACCAAAGGGGCGCTGCTTCCAGGAGACCACGCCCAAACAAGCTGTGAGTTTAGACACATGCTGCGGTGATGGACAATCCTGAAAGTCTTTGTCTGGTCGTTTTCTACAGATGACGTTTCTCTGTCTCGTCTTGCTTTAGTGCAACAGCACCCCGCTTCCTGTTCTGACCAATCAGGAGGATTGCTGCGGCAGTGTGGGGAATTCATGGGGACAAAGCAAGTGCTATCAGTGCCCCAAACTACGAAGTGAGTTACAGTGTGCTTCAAGAAATTTCCTCTCCTACTACTTTCATCTTACTGAGCTTTAATTCACATTTTCCAGCTGTGTAGATGCCATCCACTGTTTGTTTACTCTTGTCTAGGGTTTTTTATTCAGATGTGAAAGTGCAACAAATTGTTTTTTTAAAGTAGTCCTTTTTTATCTGATCTACATCCTGTGTGTTCCTGAGAATAAATTATTGTTTATTGAGCCAAGACCGTCAGGCATTCCCAGCAATTTATACCTTCCACCTTATGAAATTATGGCCCTGGATTAAAACAATCACTTCATACCTCTATAACAATGTGTTTGAATGTGTTCATGAAAGTTAGTCGTAAGGTGGGGTTAGGGAGTGTGTGAATGGTTGGGAAAGAGAAAACGGAAGAAATTACGGGAATTACACACAGACAGTGAGACAGAGAGAGAGAATGTGGAAAATAACCCTCTACTTAAGCATGTTCCTATGGGCCTGCCCAGTGCTGGACTGTCATCACATTGCTGAAGATTGAATTTCAAGAAAATCTTGGCTACTCACGTTTTTCCACTCAGCTATTATTCCGTCTCTCAGTTCTGATTCAGACAATGCTGCCTTTGACAAAAGCAGATAATGTATGTCTGGTTAGTCTTTAGACCACTGGATTCCTGCCCAGAGTGCTGTCTGTTTTGTTACATTCATATCCATTTATAAGCTCCTCTTTTTTAATGAAAATGGCAAAACTTTTCATTGTGCTCTCGAAATGTTTGTGTGAGTGCAGTCTTCCCACAGCTCTCTAATAAAACTGCCTTACATGTTTTTTACTCCCTCGTGGAAAGTAGGACATTCTTCTGTTTAAGAGGTTCAAGGCTCATTTAGATTAAGAGTAAGACCAAGAATAATGCATTGTTATGAGTTCAAACCTTATGAATGGCTTTTTCTGTCTAGCTACACTTCATCAAAGGCCTCATAAAAAACTGTCATTACAAAAGAAAAAGAAAAGCACACAAAGAAGAAAATCAATGTTAAAGGAGTAGTTTGAGATTTTGGAAATACACTTATTTGTTTATTGGCAGAGAGTTAAATGGGAAGATTGATACCACTCGGCAAATATGAAGCCAGCAGCCGGTTATCTTAACATTAGCTTAGCACAAAGACTGGAAACGAGCTAGTTAGCACAGCTAGTTGCACAAATTGTCAGGTGTATCTAAAACACTGTGTGGGTGTTTTCGAGATAATGGCTACATCCTGTAAAGTTTCCTGACATTCTCTAATATTTAACATTTCCTGATATTGTAGAAGTTGGTGTTGGGAATTCTTCACTTTTTACAGGAGCTGAAATTCTATTGGTAGATTTAGTGTTCAAACTTCTACTACAACTATTTTTTAAGTATTTTGGTTTGTATCATCCACCTGCAGCCCTCCCCACTCCAGAAACACTATTTCACTCACGCTTTTCTCACCTTCCCTTCTGTGCCTTCTCCTCCCTCAGACGCATCAGTCAAGCAGACCATTGTAGAAGACTACGGCTCTACCTGTCCACAAGGCTATAAAAGATTCAACAGCACTCACTGTCAAGGTAACACAGCTTAAAACAAGGACGAATCAGAGCTAAGAGCTCAGTTTGGGAGTTGCTTCTATCATTTCTTGTTTTTATGTACTTAAAACGACATTTCCCATGAGATAATACTCTGGTATCACTTGCTTTCTGAATAGATATCATCCTTATACTTCACAGTATATCAGAATAACTTTTTCATTTTTACACCCCACTTCCCGACCTTGAAGATATCAATGAGTGCTCCATGCAGGGTGTCTGTCAGAACGGAGACTGTCTGAACACACTGGGCAGCTTCAAATGTTCCTGCAAGGCCGGTTTGGTGTTTGACAGGAATCGATGTGTCGGTGAGTAAGAGGGCTTTCTGGGTTTTCTCTCTTCTCTGCTTTTGGCATTATATTTTGACTCCAAAATGGGATCATTCCCAAATGAAACCCTGTTGTTGTCTCCTCTGTCAGAGTCTCCAGCTGAGCAGGCTCATTGCTTCCTCATAGCGTCTGAGGCCAGGGGCTGCGAGCACGCGCTGTCCACCCCCCTCACTCAGGAGATGTGCTGCTGCACGGTGGGCAAAGCCTGGGGCAGCAACTGTGAAAGATGTCCTCAGGTGGGCACAGGTGAGTGGACGGAGAGCAGTTACAGGCTGAGAAAATATCCTAATGATTTTCAACAAATGAAATGTTCAATAAAAGCAAGTCACGACACCTGTCTGTCCGTCTGCATGTAAACACACTTTATGAACACAATTACTTAAGAACTTCTGATAGAAACTTCATAGTTTCACCACAGGTTTCCTCTGTATATTGAATGATCATTCTGTCCTGCATACATTTATGTATTAAGGTAGATTTTCTGTTCTTCCTGCTTTAAAATGTAAAGTTCATATTAATCTCATCCATGTATGGCTTAATCTTAATTAATGATTTTATCAGAATACTCATTAAGTTTGATATATTGTGGTGATTATTCATTGTGTCATTACACAGCTCAAGTGCAGGTTAATGCTCATGAGAAGAGTTTCTCTCTCTTGTCTGAAGACACTATTAAACTTGGAAACTGGAGATGTAAAGATATAAGATTTTCACAGAACTGACCTGTTTAAAAAACATAGATATAAAGTATGTCATATATAATTCTTGCATCTTATTATGTTACTCATTATGTGTGAGGTTTCTGCTTGTTTCTCTATTGGATTAATAGTGAATGTGCACTGGAACGGAGCAGTAAATCAGATTCCAGCTGCCAATACACTCTGTACTTAATATCTATGTTTATCTTTACTGCCTTCTCTCAGAAATTTTAATAACATATTGGAAGTGGTTGGATTTCATTTCAGTTTATAACTTTTTCAGGATTTTCATGCATTTTTTATACAATTAATGTCATATTAGATTCCAGGAAGTAATCTGTGCTGCTAGCATATATCAAAAGAGCAATTTGTCAAAACGCTGGATTTGCTTTAGTGGATAAACTGGCTGCATGGATTTAGCAACATGTGAGAATCTAAAAAAGTGAAATAAAGTAAGAGTAAAATCCTCTCTTCTTTCTCCACGTGGTGCTCAGTGGCCTTCAGTAAGATCTGCCCTGCTGGGAAAGGTTACTTTCTCCAAAATATAAGAGAGACCGTGGCCTTCTTTCCCCACAAGCCTGACAAGGAGGGTGAGTCCTCCAGTACTGTTCACACCACTCAGGAGTTTCTACATTTCTGCTTGTAAGTGCTTTGTACAGGTCACGTGAATTCACAGTTGTAATACCCCTCTATCTCTTTCCCTTTCAGAACCAAAGCGGCCGGTAAGACATTATTTCTGTTTTTAATACAGTAATAATAACTGGTTATTTTTTCTGTTGTGAAATCTGATTATCTGATTTCAATCAGGAGAGGCCTCCAGAGACAACGACCGCTGTGCAGCAGACTCCCACCAGCACCAGCAGCCATCGCGTGCCTGGTAAACCAACCTCTAACCGCACCAGTCAGATTTATACTCCATAACTCCAGTGATAGAACATGTTGAAACGCAAGTGAACATTTATTCGCCACTGATACTTTGGCTGACATAGTGAGGGCAAAGTTTCTGTCTTGCAAACTGTGACGGCTGGTAGACTAGCGTAGAGAAATGTTCCCCGTGTCTGCTAAAGACAAAAGTATCAGGACTGAAGTTCAACATGTCATATTTCCTCCTAAAGTCTGTCCACTTCATCTGTCTTTTGTTGGATACACAGATATTAAACCCACCCCTCCAGCAATCATCAGAATGACCCCAGGCAATGACCCCTTCGAAACACAGACAAAAGTCTTGCGTGAGTTCCAAACATCTATTCTGCATTAAGCTTATAGAGAGTTACTTGTGTAAAGGCTGGTTCATGTTTCATGCGCCTCAAAACTGGATAACCCAACTCTCCACATTCACCAGAAAGAGTAGATGTTGTGGTGAGCTTTGGGTCCATCACTTACAAATGACATGTTGACTTTCTCCATGTGATAAACACAATTTATGATGGCATGCAAAATAATTGAAACACTGAGGCAATCCCTCTTGATAGAAATAAATAGAACTAGAATAATCCACTAAGCTAAATCCAGTCAGATGCATGCTTCTGTAATGTTTAACTGACGGGTTTGCTTTCAACCATGAAGCATGAACCAGCCTTAAGGCTATGTTCACACTCTTCGTGTTTTATGGAAGCAAGTGTTGCCATAACTACATTTTGTGCTGGTATAAAAAACACATTCCCCCAAAGAAATCAAAGATAAGCACTGACCAGAATCACAAAACAGTCTGTCTTTAGGAGTGTTGGAAACTACTTCTTCCATCTTTTCTGCTTTCACTGCTTTCTTATTCTGATTCTGGTCTGTGAAACCTGTCTTGTGTGTTCATTTATGATTTAGAAAATACTCCTTAAGAATTCCAATACAGTTCCTCTTTCAGAGCAGCCTCTCTCTGTCTGCATTTTAAAAACTTGAATAGTGTGAACATGGTCAAAGATAGAGGAATTTAGGTATGGCATGTGTGTTATCAGCTTTATATATTTATTATATATATATATGATGCCAGTCCACTCTGTTCCCTCCTTGAAGCAGAGACAGATGAATGCAGGCTAAGCAGGAACATTTGTGGTCACGGAGAGTGCGAGAACAGCCTGAACGGCTACGTCTGTCACTGTCACCCCGGCTACCATCTCAACCTGCAGAGGAACATCTGTGAGGGTAAGAGACAATGGTAGAAATGGTGGTTAAAGGAGGTGCAAGGATGGAAAAGTGATGGAGAGTGGCAAGAAATTTCTCATGAAGTTTCTTATGCATGCGGATTAATCGGTTATTTTGTTATTTGTTTCAAGCAAACTTTTACTCACAGATATACAGTATCATTTAAAGGAAGGATAAAATCTTACTTACAAATCAACTGCTTACACGTCATGAGGAGTACGACTCAGCCTGCCAAAACAGTTGTGGCTCTGAAAGAAACTTTTCAAAGTTTGAGAAAATATTTCGTCTTGGGCTTAGAAACTAAAAATGTGTAACAGAAAGCCTGCATTACAAAGCTGGAGTACCCCTTTAAGAAACTAACACATTTTATTTAAAGAGCATTTTATTTTGAGTTAAAGATTTGCACATTTGAGACATGTTTTATTTATGGGTTTATTATGTAAAACGTGAAAGACATTTCTGCTAAAACTGTGAACCTCGCTGCAAAGTTTCTCTTACAACTTTAATGCGATTGGTTAAAAATAATGTCCCAGCATCTAAAAATATTTTTTATTGATTATGCTTTTCTACTTATGTTGAGGTGTGAACACAAACATGCCTTCTTAGAGTGAAATAGATGGATTTAAAAGGGCAGTTTTTGTAGTTTTTGTCACGTATATAATTGGATCTGGTAGTAAGTCAGAGGTAGCTGATCTAACACATGACCCACACACTCTCACTAAAGGAATGATGTTTGGATAGGTGACTTCCTGAAATCAGAGCGCTGTGTCCTCTGTGCTCTATGACCCTCTCTGTAATATTCAACACTGTTTTCATCATGTGTAGTCATCATATTTTTCTCACTCTTCTCTCCTGTTGTCCAGATAATAATGAATGTGAGACAGAACCGTGCGGCCACGGCAGAGGCCTTTGCGTCAACATAGAAGGAAGTTACAAATGCCTCTGTCGTCAGGGCTATAAACACATGGTGCAGCATGGGAGACTTAAGTGCATAGGTAAGTTAGGCTGAGTGATTTCCATGTTAAAATGTTATGTCTGTAAGTTATCAGATCCTGCATTGGCTCCATCCTTTCTGTTTTGCAGATGTGAATGAGTGCTCTAAGCAAGACATCTGTGGGGTCGGGGGCCAGTGTGTGAACCTGCCCGGTTCTTATAAATGTGAATGTCACATCGGCTT
The DNA here is from genome assembly GCA_002120245.1 of Maccullochella peelii. NCBI lineage: Eukaryota > Metazoa > Chordata > Actinopteri > Centrarchiformes > Percichthyidae > Maccullochella > Maccullochella peelii. The sequence goes on along the minus strand of LKNJ01001862.1, from coordinate 15,052 downwards.
TAGGAGCAAGTCACACCGTCATCCAGCCTGTGAAGGTACAGAGACACTGATCATTATGACATTATGGATATTAGTGCACAGGCGTCCACTTATTGTGTGTGTGTCACTATAATATGCTGTGCTCTGCATGTGTGTTTGTGAATACCTGTGCAAATCCAAACATGTGTATGTGAAACTTCTTCTCACCTGTTTCAGACATAAATGAGTGTTTGAATCCCGACACTTGTCCCAATGAGCAATGTGAGAACACACCAGGCTCCTACGAGTGCGTTCCTTGCTTGCCTGGTCACGAGGCCCGTTCCGGTACCTGCTATGGTGAGTGCAACCCTGCCGTACAGCAAAATTCATCACTTAATAATTTTATTACCCAATATACTCATTAGTACAGAGCAGGATAATTCAGTCAGCTTATCAATATTGGGCATAACTTCATAAAATATGCTGTTGCATCAAGACCAATTGTTTTAACTTGAGCCAATAGTGTGTTGGGCATTATTACAGGGAAACCTCTTAGGTCAACCTACTGTAGAAGGAAAACAAAAGAAAAAGCTTGTGTCAAGATAAATATTACACGTTACATGTTTCCACACATTTGAATAATTTGTCCTCCACTTCTTCAATGGTTACAGACACTTGGGAATATTGTGATTTTGAGTAATAAATCACATACTGAAGCCGTTTTTTTAGGCACCTCACTGGTGGAAACAAGACATAACGTAGTAGCATATTTAGTATATATTAGTTTCAGTGTCAGCCAATCCATGGAAAATACCATGGAAATTATAGAATAATTTTAATATTATGAATCTGTACTGACAATTAAAAAATGTCATCAGGCAGGCCTTGTTAAAAGCAGCCATTCAAAACGAGTCAATAATGTGCAATTGATTTCAGCAAGAGTCCAAATAAAAAAACAGCTATACATTGCCACAAACATGTCATTGCATCACTGTAATTGACCTTCTTTTAATTTCACCAGACATTAATGAGTGTCAGAAGCCTGGCATCTGTCCTAACGGGCGCTGTGAGAACCTTCCTGGTACTTACCGCTGCCTGTGCAACGAAGGCTTCCTCCCATCTTCAGACAGCAAAGGTTGTAGTGGTGAGTAGCGCTTACCTAACCTTTACATGACATTACCCAGACTAAGTTGAGTGATTTAATGGCCGTTTGGGGCTGAAGATGTAATGAGGAATTCTTGACCATTAAAGAAGTTGTCCTTTTCCCAAACAGACATTGATGAGTGTGAGGACACCAGGCTGTGTGCTTATGGCCACTGCATCAATACAGAAGGCTCCTTCCAGTGCCAGTGCTACCCGGGATACCAGCGCACACAGGAGGGCAGCCACTGTGAAGGCATGCATCATTCAACAAACTATGTATTTTAATAGTGTTCACATGGAACCAATATGCAATTATTTATCACCTGACACTCAGTGGACAGCATTGGACTGTCCTAGTAAAGTGTGGCCGAGTTCAGTTTGGTTTTAACCAGTTCATTAATAAATGTCGAAACTGTTGTTTTTATTTCCTTCCCTTCAGATATCAATGAGTGTGAGAGGCCATCAAACTGTCAGAGGGGCCGCTGTATCAACAGTATGGGCTCATACCACTGTGAGTGCCAGAAGGGCTACATGCTGGTCGGAGGCAGGAGATGCCAAGGTCAGTCTCTTTAAATCGTCCGGATCTTTATTACAAAACAGGATGCTGTCTGTCAATTTGCCACTAACTAGTAACTCGCTCACGTGCAGGAGATGGTATGCTAAACTGCAGTGTGAAGCGATCTTTAAGTTTGTTTCATATATCTTTCACCATCTTTAATTTTTATCTTTGATCTCTTTTAAAAGGTGATGTTACTGTTAAAGAGTAAAAAAAGTGGGCACACACTGTCTTTTGTCTTCTTTACAAAGTTCTGCAATAAATGTAATAAAATCAGGGCTGTGTTCAAAGTCACTCTCTTGTTTACTTATTCACTATTTCCTACATGATAAACACTCAATCGTTTACTTTATAGTGAACAGTAAATTGTGATTTTGGATTATTATTTTGCATCACAGGTGCAATTTAGACATCTCTCAAAGATGAGGCATTGTATTGTGATATTTTAAGTAAGTGTAAATGCTATTGACACTACATTTGCAGATATTTAAAATGTCTGAAAAAATATATCAAAGACCAAATGTTTTTTACTTTGCTCTGAAAGAATTTAAGCTTTTTTTTAGCATAAAAAGAACAAAATCTATTTGTTTGCACCTCAGATGGTGTTTGGATTGAAACAAATACTTGGAGCATCATGTGTGATTTCTCTTTCAGACATAGACGAATGTGCCGCAGACAGAAGTCTCTGCCAGCCCTACGGCTCTTGTGAGAACAGACCAGGCTCGTATGTGTGTGTCTGCAATCACGGTTATGTCCTCTCAGAGGACAAACACAGCTGTGAGGGTAAGCCTGCTCTGATTCCTTCTGGTTTACTGTAGACCCACATTTATCCCAGAGCTTTAACCAGGCCTGAACGTTTGATCCCTGCCTGTCCCAAACCAAAACATTTAAGTTCAAACCCAAACCAAATCTGAGCGCCCGAAAGCCAAACAATTATAATCATTGGTCATCAATTACCAAATCCTATATTCTATATCAACCAAGTAACACACTTTAAAGCATTCAAATTAATAGAAAGGCCATCATGGCAAGCCCATTTGAGGTCCAGTCCACTCATTGGACTCTGTTTCCTATCATCCACCATGTTTGCTCCTGCAGCAGTTCGAGTGCTGACAGACGAGAAGAAGGAGTGCTACCTGAACCTCGATGACACTGTGTTCTGCGACAGCGTCCTGGCCACCAACGTCACCAAGCAGGAGTGCTGCTGCTCCATTGGAGTAGGATGGGGAGACCACTGTGAGATCTACCCCTGTCCTGTTTCCCAATCAGGTACATTTACAGTACAGTGCACTGTGCGTAACCAAGTCATACAGTACTGTACATGTGCAGTACTTATTGGTGGGTTTGTAGCTCAGTCTGTTGAATATATTATGTTTTTAGTTCATTTTAATACTAAAAGGTTATTGAGATAATATTGTATACTGAGAGAATTGTGGCCATGATAACGTAACTTATTTATATATTATATATATTATTATTTATAACTTATATATTCTGTATGTCTTATGTACTGTTTATTAAACTTTGCCTGGTCTTCTCCTCCCAGCCGAGTTCCACTTCCTGTGTCCAAACGGGCAAGGCCTCTACTATGATGAAGGACTCCTGTACAGCCTGCCTGCCTACCATGGTAGATATTATACCACTAACTATATGCACATCCACAAGGGCTACACAGTGCTAAGTTCTTCTTGCATTTGCACCAAAAAGTCTGTGTTAATATAAAAAATATAATATAAAGACGATTATAGTAGCACCTGAGTTAAATACCTTTGTTTTTTGTCCAAATAAGTTGTCAGTTCCTAATGTTTACAGGTCTGTTACTGAGAAGAGATTTTTCCTTCCTTGCCTGCAGATATCGACGAGTGTTCTTTGTTTGCTGATGAAATCTGCAAGAAGGGTCGCTGTGAGAACACGCTGCCGGGCTACGAGTGCTACTGTCAGCAGGGCTTCTATTATGATAGCAACCTTCTCGAGTGCATTGGTAAGTGCTTAGATACACACCACAAAATGGCGCCACAAAAAAATGCAGTAAAAGCTTTGTCTACATCTGTAAAGGCAGAGCAGTTTTATAGATGCTCCGTTTGTGTTCTTTATGGTTGCATTTCTCCCTCAGATGTGAACGAATGTCACGACGAGTCTATGTGTACAAATGGTCAGTGCGTCAACACGGAAGGGTCCTTCTACTGCAACTGTAACCGGCCCTGGACTCCAGACTCCAACAAGAAGAAGTGTGTGATAGCAACAATAGCAGGTGAGTAAATTAGTATCTTCTCCCAGTGACCGTGACAGCTTATTCTGCGTTCATCTGGCAACTGGAGAAATTACCTTGAGTAAACCTTTTTGTTCTTTCTGTCTTTTCATTTTTCAGATGTGAATGAGTGTGAGGACCCAGCCAACTGTAAGAATGGCCACTGTGTGGACACTCCGGGGTCGTACTACTGCATCTGCTCTCCTCCCTGGACCCTGGCCACTGACCGTAACAGTTGTGTGACTCCTGAGGAGCAGGCTGGTGAGTGCAGACCCTCTGAAGTGGGAGGGTTATGAAGAGCAACAAGGCAGTGGTGGGCAACAGCAGTTTATTCTGGAAAAAAGCAAAACAAAAAATCGTGATGTTGGCTGTCTGCGCTTGTGGGAGGCACTATATGTGAGGCAAAACTGATTTCTGTGCCAAGTTGAACAAAGACGGTGAAGGAAACTACTAAACCTTTTTGTAGGTGTGATTGTACTAAACAGAGGCGAGAATCGAGGATAGACATCAAGCTTTCTAGGTACTGGTCACCTTAACTAGAAAACATTAACATCATCATATTGAGCAGACAGATCAAACACTATGTCTATAATGTTTTGTAATCACAATTAAAGATGTTCACAAATTATATGAGCATGCTGAATCAGTTTCTACATTATATATATATTAAGTGCTTTCATCACATTTTAAGTGGCTGAAGAGGGTTTTTGTGATCTTACTTTATCACTTTGAGTCTGTAACTGACATTATTTGACCAACCTTGAAAGTACCCAATGTATTTTTTACATACAGTGATGGCAGGATGATGTTGGAGGAAGTATTATAGAGCCATCCTGAGCTAAACCACACAAACAGCACAAAGTAAAAAAATAAAAATAAATACATTTCTTGTGCTGTCTAAGGTAAACCAATTGAGAACATGCATTTTAAATCAAGGTCTAAGTTACAGATAGTGAACGGACAAATAAACATAAAAGATATATACTCATACATGTATCCATGTACATTTTGTACATGTGAGGGTAGAAATTGCTGTTTGTGTTTGCGGTTCAGTGCTCACATTTGGTTTAGCTGTAATATACATATAGAAGTGCTGAAATGAAATAGTGGTGTTAAAATACCCTGCCACCACACAGAGTAGCTCCAGCTTTATCAAGGCTTACATATTTTATAACCTAATATAATAAAGTGAGTAGTTGCCTTTGTAATCGTTTACTGTAATTGCTGCCTGAATTGCTGGTGCTTCAGTCGCAAACGTTGAAAACAATGTTGTGACGTCTTCTGGCCAAACACCATGCTGGAAAAAAAGGAGTAGTCGCTGTAGTTGTTTCATAAAACCTGAAGCCAATATTCTGCTTGTATTGATGATGAGGATCTGAACTGATCACCACCTGATACTGAGTTGCATCAGATACCAGACAGGCCAGGTTGACCCAGTCATTGAGTCGGGGTTTGCTGATAACATCTGGTGGAGAACTTGGAATGACCTTTTTCCTTATCATGGCCAGAGGTTGGGGACATGCAGTTAAATTGTCCGCTGTTTAAAGAAAGGAAGGTTGCAGCCACCGTACTTGCAGAAGCAAATGCAGTGAGGAATGAGTATTGAGCGGCTATGAAGGACGAATTTCAGATGGCCATGCTATGACCACATTGCCAGAGGTATTTTGTAGGAAATGTTTTTTGCAAATGTGGTGAACTCTTGTTCCCTTTACACTGAGAATGGGAGATGTGTTTGCTTTCTTGGTATTAGGTCAAACATGTTCAAGGTGGGCTCTGGACTCCAGCAGGTGTCCTTGTCAACTCTTTTGTTTGTCATATTTATGGACACACTTGAGCCAAGGTCTGAAAAGTTCTGGCTTGGTGACAGTGAGGCTCTATTGCTGTTGTTTGCAGATGATGCTGTGCTTTTAGTTTGTGGCCATCAATGTTTACTGTAGCAGTTTGCAGCTGAGTGTGGCACAGACAAAAATCAGCACCTCCGAGGTTGAGACTCTGGTTCCCTCCCACAAAAAAAGAGCATTACTCAGTCCAGGTGTCAGGGGAGGACCAGCCCAAAGTGGAATAGTTCAGGTAACTTGGGATCTTATTCATGATCTTGACATTGACCTCTGGGGAGGAACAGTGGATGTTACAGTGCAGACATTGGCTGTGATGTTAAAGACAGAAGTAAAATGCTAAGTGCTGATAAATCTTCATTTTGAGCTCAAGTGTAATTACAAGCAGCCACAATAGGATTTCCCCACAGTGTGGCTGTGATTCAGAGGGACCTCCATATCAAGCTGCTCTATCTTGGCATTAAAAGGGACCACTTTAAGTGGTCTGAGCACCTGGAAAGCCTCCTTTTGTTAGTATTCAGACATGACTAATATGGAAGAGTAGCAAACAGAGAAAAGCATCTCTAATCTCACCTGTTAGTTTGGGATAATTCCAGAGTTCTTGAGAATACAAAGTATGGATGGCTCTTGTCTCCGTGTTACCCCTACAACCATGACATGAATAAATGACTTGAAAATGGATGGGTGGATGGGCACTGATGAGCTAAAACCAACTTACTTGGACACATGCTTTTGCCACTAACCTGTTAATTTGAGGAAGTATTTGGCTAAAAAATCATTATGCACTCATCACTCATCTCAGCAAACTGTTATTATTCAGTCTAAACAATTCTTTCAAATTGGGTAACAAGTTCTAGGGGCTGAATGGATGTTTATATGGCTTGTCATATAATGGCCTGGAACAGTTGGACTTATAAAACAGTTGGAAAACCCGGTAGATCTCCCTTCTTGCGTACTAGACGGTCATTCTTCAGGTTTCAGTCAAGCTTCAAGAAAAAACAGAAACAAGTAAAGATTAGAAACGTGCTGCACCCACATCACAGTACACACTGGCCTACATGGCAGTATCATTTTCTCTGCAAACTGCCTACAAACGTCTCGGCAGACAAAAGATTACTCAGTTGAAGTGTTGCTGGAACCAAGCTTCCTGTTTTAACCTGCAGCCTTTTTGCAGATATCGCAGTGTGGTTGCATGTTTACTAGAGACCAACTGCAGTATTATGCATGACCGAAGCTCATTTTGTCATAAGCAGAACCTTGCATGCAACATTTATGGTAGCAACGTAAAACAGAACGCAAACGGGACTTACAGGGGGTGGACACAATAACAGTACCCACTTCACATTTTTATCCAAACCAATACAATATCACTGCAATGAATGCAGCATCTGAAGCTTAAATGTTCACTTTTTCTTGACATTGGGTCAGAGTTGATTCAACTCTCTGCGACTTGTTAAAGCTGACTGGTACTGGTACGTAAAGGAGGCTGGCTACACAATGCAGTGCAATGCAAAAACAGCGCACGCTGCAGCCTCAACAATCAGCACAGAGTTGAATCAACATATTTTTGACACAGTCTCAGAAAAAAACTGAACATTGCACAGTGAACTTCACAAAGGAAGTGTTTATTGCAGAATTATTGTACTGAATTTTATGATGTAGCACAAGTTTTTTTTTTATTATTGTGTCCACCGCCTACAGACTAAGAGCTGGCCCCAAGCAGATGTTCATACTGTAACCAGTGTCTGTGGTGCCCTTTGCAGATGTGAATGAGTGCCAGGACCCCTCGTACTGTAAGAATGGGAGGTGTGAGAACACGCCCGGCTCCTTTCACTGTTTTTGCGACCCTCCCCTCACCTTCAGTGCAGCGCTGAAACAGTGCGTCTATGACGGTGGGTAAAATCAGCATCAGCTCACCTGAGCATGACCGATCAAAATGAGTTTTGGCTTACGTCGACATCTGCCACTCATGTTGCTCTTTGTAATTCCTCCAAATTTGTGTCCCATCTGGCCTGTACTGGCTTTATGTAATACAATTTTCCCTCTTACCCACTTTATAGAGACAGTTTCCCATTTTTGGAGAGATACCACTTTGTGTAGCTATTAAAAATACATATCGAATGTACGCATTTATGCGCACAAAGCAATATCAGAGTATGTTCAGTGAGAGAAAAAGTGATTACTTTTAGCATTTTCTCTGCATGTCTATTTTTCCAAAAACAACTTGTGTCTATTGTCTTTGTTATTATAGATGATAAAACTAATTTGTTCTGGTAGAGAAAAGACAGGCTCAGCGTTTAAAAAGTGCTCATTTAGTGGAGAGTGACCTGAGCTCACTAGTGATCATTTTGCATGTAAGATAATGTGATTCACTGTACTTTAATGTTTTCGATGCATGTGGACTGCGCTTTTTGCACAGTAATGAATGTCATGAACATGGCTGGTTTAATATCTGTAATTAACGCTACAGAACTGTTTAAGTGTGACGCATTGTGACCAGCACACAAAAAGACATTGAACACTATTAAACTCTATGCACACAATTATAGAAGACAAGGAAGCTTACTGATCCACAAGCAATTGAGCTGTAACAACGAGCTGTTTGCTTAATGAGAGTAAACTGTTAGCATATCTTCATCATCAACGCAACACATGCAGCCACCATCATTCTTATGTAAAATTGGTTCTCATTTGCAGACACCACATTGTTTTTTATATGAGTTTGGTAACTTTAACATTTGTCTGTAGATTCTAATAGTTGTAAGTGTAAATAAATAATTTAATCTATTAGAGCCTATCTCCATATTGCACAACAATATAGTAGGTTTATTTAGTACTTTTAATTTTTCTGTATCTATTACTTACAGAGGGAATATAATGTATGACATGGCAAGCTGAAAAAGTGTTATGGCTACTATAGGCTATGCAGGTACCCACTGTATTATGGGGTGGACTAAGTTCTGCACTTTGGCTGATACATGCTTGATAAGGCTCCTGACCTCCGTTACCCCCAACCATAATAAGTGTGTGCAGATAATAAATGGATGTGTACATGTTGTGCATTTACTTGCTGCTTCACTCTGATTTATAAATATTTTTTCACTGAAGCATATTCAAGTGGCTTTCACAACCTTTACATGTAACATTTATTGAGATATTCTAACATTTGACCAACACCGGTTAATGTGAACTGATGTTATGACTTTCTTCCAAGCCAAACACTGTATATGTTTTGATAAATTACATGTATCATTGAAGTAACAAATTTACATACAGTGTAATTTTTTGTGTGGACATCTTGCACTGGCTGTTTTACTTAGAAAACCTGATATTAATCTTAGAGCTCAGGACTGGCTGAATGTGGTGTCCTGTACTTACACGTACTGTACTGTAACGCAAACGGAAAGAACCTTTATGTAAATCTGATAGTGCCTGAATTCTAACATTTTACCTTTAATTGTTGTTTTTTATCCTTCTTTTTTTACTCAGACCGTACTGCAGCCCACAAGGACGTGTGTTTCCTGCAGGTTGACGAGGGCCTGATCTGCAGTGAGCCCAGGAACGGCATGGTGACCTACTCAGAGTGCTGCTGTCACTACGGTCGTGGCTGGGGGCCTGAGTGTAACACCTGTCCACCCAGAAACTCAGGTGAGCAAACTGACGACCCGACTGGCCTCTCAACTTTGACTGCCGACTATCGCTTTTCCTTTCTTTTGAGCTAAAAAGACATTTATTCCTTGTGTTTAGAAATGTTCAGTCGCCTGTGTGAGATGCATCTGGAGACTGAGTCTGATGGGGAGCAGGATTTTCTGGCAGCTTTCGCCAACTACAACCCAGGTAAAATCATACGCCATCTTTGTCAATATACAGTCGGACACACTCATCTATTTCCCCCAAACAACCCTTATTTTCTAATCTCTTTCTGTCCCATATTTCCTCTTTTCCTCTGCCGGTTTGTCTGTAAAAGGTGACAGCTCAGAGGAGGATTCGGACGAATGCAGCTGTGCAAATGGCCGCTGTGTCCGCTCCTACCTGGGTACCATGTGTGAATGCAACACAGGCTTTAGGCTGGACCACTCCCGCACCCGCTGTATAGGTTTGTACTTGCTAGTTTTACAAAAATACTTAATTTGTTTTTTGCATTAACTACTTATTGCATTTCAAGGAATATACAGCAACCAATAGAGGTATATGCACAGACTAATATGTTATTTAGTCTGTATTTATGTATTTTGGAACTAGCACTGTTGAGCGATGTTTTATTTCTTTTTTTACAGCTTGCACTCATTCATAAGTTCTTGTGTTTATTTTTTTCAGACATTGATGAGTGTGCAGAACCAGGAGCTCGTGTCAGTCCGTGCAAGAACGCCCGCTGTGTGAACACTGCTGGCTCATACAAGTGCTTCTGCAAACACGGCTTTGTGGCAACACGCAGGCCAAACATATGTGTCCGTCGCAGAACTCGGTAACCTCTGTGAGTCATTTTGTTTATCCCTATCTACAGTATGCAACACACACAAACAGCCCCGCACATGCTGTACACACACACACGTCTGTCTCACAGTACGAACAGGGGACTGTGTGTTTGCAAATCATAGCAATGGCTCACATGAAATGTACAAAACATATCATTGTCAGCTCCTCTTTCAGTCCCCATTTCACATTTAAAGAAATAATCAATACAGACAAGGAATATGTTTGTTTGTTAAACATTTTTGTAATTATTGTTTTTTAAACTGTTTTTTAAGTTTAAATTGTGCATTTTTGTGATTTTTTTCATTGATCTCCCCGTTGCATTGATCTTTCATTCTTAATTTGAACATCTGATCTCAAACCACCTCTTGTTTTAATAAGGAAATGTGTGTCAAAGATCTATCTGGTATTCCTGTCTACTTCAGCCCATTCAATATTTGTATACTATAGGAATGCCATGAGAACTTTACATTCCCATTTAAGTTCGCATTCTTGTATGTTTAACTCTAAATTGATGTCATCTGAATTGTATTTTCTAACCACAAATGGTTAAGTTTGTGTTATTGTACAGTTTGTCCGATGGATCAACAGTTTTTGTAAGAATGGTCCCTGTTCTACCCGTTTATTTTGTTGATGTAAAATATGAGAAACCTGAAGTTTTTGTATAATTTGACAAGTGCACCTAAGTGGACTGTAAGCTAGAAAAAAAGGTCATGCACTTAGCAAAGAAGAATATTTGCTAGACGTAGCTCTTATTCCAGAAAACCAAGAAAGTTTGACATCTCAACAGCGTCTTTGGTTAAATTGTCTAAATCCTTTGATGCAGCAATCATGACAATAGATAAGAAGAATTTAATTATTAAAAGATAATGTCAACCAGTCATGCAGTTGTTTTTTGTGTTTGGGAGTGTTAGTTTTGTTCACACATGTGAAAACATCTGATGTAAACAGAAAACAGGTCAGACAGACGCATTCAGAGTTCACATACAGTCAGGTTATGGGGAAATGTACGCCTAGAAAGCAAATAAACCCAGCATATGGCAGGGTCTCCACAGGTCTTCCATTAGGTTTGCTTCTGTACTCTTTTGCTTGTTATTTCATTGCACACATCTGTAACATTCATAAACATAATTAATTGGACACATATTGGTTGTTGGCATCCTATTAGGAATGTAGGACATTTGTATTGCTAAAAGTGTTCCTTCACGTGTTCATGTTCAATAATAGATGACTTATGAATGATTTACTTGGGTTTAATTGAGCAGTTCTTTACCCAGCCATGATCAAAAGGACACTAAAGCCAAATGAATATCAGTAATAACAGTAGTAACTGATGATATTAAACAGTAACTGAGGAACTTGCATTAAAATAACAAAGCAATAAAGAAGCTGTAGTTAAACATGTTTTCTTACTTTCTCCAGTGCAAGTTCAAAGACTTTGACAGAGGAATTTAAGGGGAAAGGGAATGTTTATAAGCTGATCTGTGTAGCCTGATTGCATTGAGGCATAAGGAGGAATCAGAACAGAAATCAGTCTTATTGTTAAAGGTCTTCCTTGTTACAACCTAGAGTATGCTTTTAATAAGGCTTCATCAGACAAGAAAAAGCTCAAATTACCAAACTTAACATGCACCGCAGTTACAAAATAAGAGGAGTACCTCAGTGTGGGTTGGTCAACTTTGAGATAATGGAGTGGTGAATACAGCACTGAAGAACAGCACCATCTTGTGGCCTCTTTGTGTTACTATAACAGTAAACACAAGCTAGTGTTCAGCTTTGTGGAAGCTACTGTAAAATCCAGTTTTCCAAAGTTACCTGATATTTCATACAAGACAGATTTTGTTTGAGTACTAGAGCAGAGTTTGATTAGAGCAGGGTGGGTTGTTCATCAAGGTGGTGATTCCACTATTCCACTGAGGCCAACTGGGTCTTTGTATCTGGTCCTGTCTGTGTTACAAGTCACCATGTGCAGGCCCAGATGCTGTTCCTCCATGAACACTCTTTAAGGACTAAGTGAGTGCCCACACAGTGACACATATGAGCAAAGTTCATAATATGCTGTACAATATGCTGGTCCAAAGTGGCATGTCTTCTAATCTTATCGTCCTTTCTCTTTAGATTCAACTGGTCCAGCCTAATTGCGCAGTCTTATAAAGAGGGCACACCATGGTCTCTGTCTCCTCCCCGGCCTCAGCAGCTACAAAGAAACAAAGTATCTAAGCTTAGAGAAGATGCTCTTTTCCAGAGAAGCTGTCCAACCTTACGGTTACCTAGCTGGTGAAGGGGAAATCCAAAATGAAGCAGCTGAAAGTGGCAGGAGTCCAGCCATGTAGACATACAGGCCACACAATGCTTTTAAACAAGCAAGTGTAAGGAAAAATTGTGGTACAAGTAATGTTTTAGTTTTCAAAACACCTTTCCTGTAACATTTGCCCAGCTTGTTAAAGTTGTTTAAGAAAAAGTATGTCATGTCATGTAACACATGTAATGGTAATTTCAGACAGATTTCAGGCAAACTATAATATCCTGACATCCTACACATGTAAATGTCAGATTGTATCATCTCTGTGTATTTCTCCAGTTATCCTTTGTGATGTTTGTTTCAGCTGAGAGCAAAAAGCGGACAGAGGACCTGACTAAATACTCAATTTAAAGAGGCCAGGGACGAGTTAGCAAGCAACACTAATTTGAAGATCTCCACAATATTTAGCATGATCAGACTGCAAAAAGAGTGCCTCAAATACAAAGTTAAAACACAGAAATTTGTCTCAGTTTGGGATTGGTCTTTTTCTTTAATGTTATACTGTATGTGGGAAATGATAAATAAAATAAGACCCTTTAAAAATCATTGGGTAAACTCAAAAACGTGTAACATCATAACTTAGCATTGTTTAAGTCATTCAGAATATGTATGACTTCTGAAACAGTTTGCTGCAGTTATAACACTCAAATGACTTCAGATCTTATAATCATGAAATCAGTCTTGTAACTTTAAGTGATGAGTTGACTAAATGTCCAACCTTAACTCATTTACCATACTTACAAGCATGCATTTTGTGAAGATGTGTCATGGGAAACGGCAGGAGAAGGACCCAAGTGCAGACAGTTGCGGAGGCTCAAAGCAGTTTTCAAAGGTTTATTTAAATGCTTACTTGATACAGGTATGTAGGCAAACAAGAAGGGAAGTCCAAGTACGGGAAAACACAGGGACGAATGGCCAGGGAACTGAAGGACAGAGTCAACTTGGAACACTTCAGGCGGACGGCCTGGGAACTGAAGCACAGGGGCGACGCAGGACACCTCAGGCGGACGGCCTAGAGGACAAGCAGGGGGCCAGCGCTGTAGAGGGAGCTGCTCTGGAGGACGGGCAGGGGCCCGGCAACGAAGACGAAGCCCAGGAGGCTGGCGGCAAGGCCAGTCAGGAAGGGAATTCGGCAGCAGGGAGACCCTTGAAGGCTGGAGAGCTGAAGGAACCAGGGACACTGCGGCTCGACTTGCACAGGCCGTGGCTGCTGCGGCTCTACTTGCACAGGCCGTGGCTGCTGCGGCTCGACTTGCACAGGCCGTGGCTGCTGCGGCTCGACTTGCACAGGCCGTGGCTGCTGCGGCTCGACTTGCACAGGCGGAGGCGGCGCCGGAGGTGGAGGCTTGACGGGAACTGGCGGAGGCTTGACGGGAACTGGCGGAGGCTTGACGGGAACTGGCGGAGGCGGCCACCTCTGGGTGCAGAGGTGGATGGCACGGAAGAACCAGGACGGGAAAAAGCGTCAGGATACACTTTCCACCTGTTGTGCCAATTCTCAGCAGACACAGGAGGAGGCTGCGGCGGCTTGACTTGCACAAGCGGAGGTGGCTCGACGGGAACCGGCAGAGGCGGCGGCGGAGGCTCGACGGGAACCGGCAGAGGCGGCGGCGGAGGCTCGACGGGAACCGGCAGAGGCGGCGGAGGAGGCTCGACGGGAACCGGCAGAGGCGGCGGAGGAGGCTCGACGGGAACTGGCAGAGGCTCGACGGGAACTGGTGGAGGCAGCCACCTCTGGGTGCAGAGGTGGCTGGCACAGAAGAACCAGGAGGGGAAAAAGCGCCAGGATACACTTTCCACCTGTTGTGCTGATTCTCAGCAGACACAAGAGGGGGCTGCGGTGGCTCAGCAGACACAGGAGGAGGCAGAGGCTGCAGCGGCTGGACGGGACCAGGAGACTGCTGCAGCTCGGGAGACACTGGAGGAGGCTGATGCAGCAGCTCGGGAGACACTGGAGGAGGCTGATGCAGCAGCTCGGGAGACACTGGAGGAGGCTGATGCAGCAGCTCGGGAACTGGAGAGGACTGCGGCATCTGAACGGTGTCAAACTGACTATCTGTGTCACACTGGCAGAGAGCCCCCTCAGCCTCAGTCTCCACAACCCTCCAAAGGATCTGGTCGTGGTGACCCACGAGAGTTCCCTGATTGGAGGTCTTGGGTGGCGTGGCGGAGATCGTCTGTGGGGTGGCGGAGGTTGCCCGAGTTAGCTGCTTCCATGGATGGCCAGAGCTCGACAGAAAATGGCAAATGCCGCAGATGGACAGGACCAGGCAGAGACTGCAACTTCCCCACAAGAGACTGCTGCAGCTCAGGAACTGGTGGTAGCTGCAGCTCGGGAACTGGAGCAGGTGTCAGCTGGACCGCCCGCTGGGAACTGGAGCAGGTGTCGGCCGGACCGCCCGCTGGGCACTGGACCAGGTGTCGGCCGGACCGCCCGCTGGGAACTGGAGCAGGTGTCGGCCGGACCGCCCGCTGGGAACTGGAGCAGGTGTCGGCCGGACCGCCCGCTGGGCACTGGGAACTGGAGCAGGTGTCGG